>CAHIKZ030000018.1:132500-257500 GCA_903632075.3 Acanthosepion pharaonis | reverse complement strand
CACCAATCCTATACTTGGGTATATATATATATATATATATATATATATATATATATATATATATATATATATATATATATATGTCGATACATTAATAATTATTTCATGGTTATCTTAAAAAGAAGTTGTCCAACGAATATTTCTCTCTCGACATAATATCTTTCCATTTAAAGGAACACTTTTGCAATAATCTCAACCTCATCAAATATTTTACGGTGAAGATTTCAGATCTTAATTGCGCCCCATATATATATATATATATATATATATATATATATATATATATATATATATATATATATATATATCAATGACAATCCCATCACACACATTTGACTCGTGTTCCGGTGATTTAATATCCGACGTTATCAAAAGATTTTGAAATCTACACAGAACTTTTCTTTTTCTCTGTTTTTCTGAATATCTCGCTGTCCACTCGAGAAATATTGCAGAAAAAAACATGAGTTTCACGAATTGAAGAGAAAGCTGAATCCGACTTCCACAAAACAAAAACAAAATGGATCTCATTCAAACAAAGTTTCAGTGAGACGTTCCCAAAAACATGACGAGATGAATAAATAGAATTGAAAAGACACTTGGGTTTGTTTTCATTCTCGCACTCACACACGCACGAACAGGGACACGCGCTGACAGGCACAAACACGGACACACACATCTATCTATCTATCTATCTATATATATATATATATATATATATATATATATATATATATATACAATATACAATATATACGTATATTTTCTTATGTATACTCACAAATACTCATGAATTTATTTTCTCTAACACACACACACACACACACACACACACACACACACACACACATATATATATATATATGTATATACGTATAATAAATATACATTTGTTCCGCAAAATGATGAAGGACAAATATATATTTTATTAGTATAAAATTTTGCCCTGTTATTTTACATCGAGTACTTTTTTTTCATCATCATGACTCATTGAGCGCTATTTTATACATACACACACACACACACACACACACACACACACACACACACACATATATATATATATATATATATATATATATATATATATATATATAGATACATAGATAATAGGATATAGAATTAGAACAAAAATGGAGAAATAAGGCAGAAATCCTTTTTATTATCAATAAAAAAAGGTTTTCCGCTTTTTTCAATATATCTATATCTATTTCTCTAAATATGTGTGTATGTATGGGTGTGTGTGTTTGATCGGATGTTGTTTATGCATTTCCACAGTTTTTCATCCGATTTCGATGATTTTTTTGTTTGTTTTTTTTGCCTCTCCACTACTTCCTGTCCCTTATAACTCTCAGCAACGTTTTACTATTTAGTATCTGTTCTTGGGCATAAGTCTTTCATAAAAACTTTAATAAAAATAAATAGTTTAAATTCAAATTGTTACCCCCCCTCTATTTGGGGATGTGCCTCAGTTGCACCCAATTTTTGTTACTAATATTGATTTTCGGGTGGCCTGATTTTAAACTTAAACTGCACCAAGGGGACATCAAAAATATGTTGTGATGTTGATAATAACCCTTTTTTTTTAAAAAAAAGAAATATTATGCTCTACTGTGTGTCTGGCAGTGTTTTTTAAAAATGAATACTGGATTACTCTGGATATATATATATATATATATATATATATATATATATATATATATATATATATATATATATATATAGATTGCCTCCCACTACTTTTTTTAATTTTAATTTTTAAAGTTTAAAGTAAATTTCTGAAAATGAACAAAGCATTATTAAAGATATATGTGGCATATTATATATACGAACCCTCTTCGGTAGGGATATCAGTGCACGTCAACGGAGCCAGGTTAGTACGACACCAAGCGGGTCATTGTTATTTTACACACACAAAAAACGTAAATATATATATTCTTGTGCAAATTCCACAAAGTCGTTCCTTGCAAATTGTCCACAGATTCTCGATTGGATTGTGCTCGTGTTACAATTTTCGTACGCTTCCTTGGAATAACGTCCATCGCAGACAATGTCCGTAGGACAACTAATCGACAGTCGAGACAATAGTGTCTCGGCGTGATAAAAATTTGATGCAATCACGGAAGACGCAATATTTTTCAAGGCCAAACAAATTTCATTATACACACCGAAAATAGATTCATATTACTGCACACCACTGCGAATGACGTAATCCGACAAAATAGATTACACCCTGTCATTCCAGGTTGTCTAAAACTGACCGTATGGCGAAAGAAAGGAAATTACAGTGGTTGTTTCAATTAATTTGCACAAGGGTGTATATATAGCGTATTATATATATATATATATATATATATATATATATATATATATATATATATATATATATAAGTATAACATTGAAGTCAACATTTAGGTGACACTCTGTTTCACGCTAGATGCAATCGTCGTGGCCTGACGCTTGTGTCTAGCATGAAACAGACTGTCGCCTCTAAGTGTTTACTTCAATGTTCACTTTTATATTTACACACGCTCTATCTCTGATATTGAGCACTTTATCCCATAAACATAGCACACCCTAAGACTATATTTCTTCATATATATATATATATATATATATATGTATATATATATATATATATATATATATATATATATAGATAGATAGATTACATATTTAGTTTTTTTTTACAGACCTTTCTTCCAAAGTTTACTTGATATATACATGACTAATATAATCATAATGTAGATTGTTTAAAATATTTTTGATTGTTTATAGACCTAATTTATTAAAAAGATGGTATAGGAGATGAGATAATTTAATATAGGTTAGGTTGCGATCGAGGTAATTTTCAATAATACTATAAAAGCTTCAAGTTTTCGTCATGTTCTTAAATAGTATCGTCCGATGGTTACTTTCAGATGGATGCTGTCGCCCAGGGCGCCAAACTAGTTCAGCTATATCTAAAATATCATTCGTACACAACCTCTTTTCTTTTTAACCAATAAAGCATGTCGGCCTTAGCGAGGACCATCCTTATTTGTACATTGCAGACTCTAGCGCTACAGAATCACAAATAAAGAACTACAGCAAATAGCAGGCGCCACATCACTTGAGAACTTTCAAAAGTGGCAACAGCTAAAATGGATATCACATGAAAATCGAAAAGAAAGTACTGACAAAACGAAGATGCTGACAGTTACACACGACTTCAAGCAAAAGGTTAGAAAGGAAACCCTTATCAGTAAGTGAAAGAGCGATAACAGCTACTGGCGTGAAAGATTTTATGTATTTCAATCGACAGTACTAGTTTAATGAAAGAGAAAGTACTGACAAAATTAACATGTTGACAGTTCCACACGACTTCAAACAAAAAGTTAAGAAGGACACCACAAAAATTATTTTAATCGAATCCTTTTATAAATTTCAACTGAAATCAGTACTGGCTGCTCGATCAACGAACGCTGAATATTTCCTTATAAGGAAACGGCTAATATTACCATAATCAGTATTCCAAATGTATTTAATGTGAATAGCATAGGAATGTTTATAACCATTAACATTATACAATTAACAGCATTATCATTATTTTTACTTGCATTATTTACATTATTCAGACTGTTATACTCATCTTCATTGCCATATTCACAACGTTTCGGCCTCTATATCTCTGAGATGAGGTATGATTACTTGCATTATTTAGATTATTCGGGCTGTTATCCTCATCTTCATTGCCATATCCACAACGTTTCCGCCGTTGTACGCTCCGGCCTTCTTCATGTGATTGAAATTTCGAACCGATCTCTGTATTTCGTCCAACGCGAGAGATTGTTCTAGTTCCACGTGTCATGCCTCTTCCGGATATCTCAGTTAACTCAGTTATTTCCCTTTAAATCAACTCTCCAAGTTTTTGGTTCACCACTGCTGTGGCCGGGTATTGACCTCACAACTCCTTGTGTATAGTCACTGGATCTAAACAACATCTTTATCCACTTGAGAACTGGCAAAAAAAAAAATGGTTGCTGAGACATTAGGTTTATAAGTCCAAAGAATTCTTACACAGATGTTCTCATGGACACCTGGCCTAGTGGATAAAGGCGTTGGTTAGATCCATTGACTAGACCCAACGAATTGTGAGTTCAATGCCAGGCCATCAGTGGTATTTTAGTGAACGTAAAACTTGAGTGTTGAGTTAAAGGGAAATAACTGAGACGTCTACCCCGAAATAAAATGTTCGGTAGAAAATTGTGAATATTTCAGAGATATAGAGGCCGAAACGTTGTGAATATGTCAATGAAGATGAGCTTAACAGTCCGAATAATGTAAATAATGCAAGTAATCAAAATACATCATTTCAGAGATATAGAGACCGAAACATTGTGAATATGGCAATGAAGATGAGGATAGCAGTTTGATTAATGTAAATAATGCAAGTAATCATAATACCTCATTGCAGAGGTATAGAGGCCGAAACGTTGTGAATACGGCAATGAAGATGAGGATAACAGTCCGAAAAATGTAAATAATGCAAGTAATCATAATACCGCATCTCAGAGATATAAAGGGTTAAACGTTGTGAATATGGCAATGAAGATGAGGATATCAGCCCGAATAATGTAAATAATGCAAGTAATCATAATACCTCATTTCAGAGATATAGAGACCGAAACGTTATGAATATGGCAATGAAGATGAGGATAACAGTTTGAATAACGTAAATAATGCAAGTACTCGTAATACCTCATTTCAGAGATATAGACAGATATCAATTTAAAAATGTTTTTGGCTTTTTTAATATTATTTTTTACTGTTATTAAGGTATGAGTGTATTTTGTCATTTCGGAGTCTTTATTATTTGTAATCGGTGAATGTTTACATCAGTTATTATAATTATTATTATTATTAATAATAATAATTGCTAGTAATTGAATATAAAATTGTTATGGAAAATCAATATCCATCACGTTGTTGATGGCGTGAGTACTGCTTCGATTCATTGTAGAGATTTGAATTGTTAACTTAGAAGCTGAACACTATTTTGAGAAAGCAACAGTAAAATTCGCACGCATTCTCTTCGTTAAAAGAAAGGAAACACACGCTTGAGGCAAAATTCGCACGTTGCGCGCCTTTGAGAAGAAAGGAAATTAGAACGGATAAAATATTTTGATCCTTGTAACAAAGGCTCAAAAGCACGATTCTTTAGCGCGAAAAAAAAGGGGCATATTTGGATTACAGGGATTCTTGACTTAATTTCTTATTTTGGGGATCATATTTTATTTTTCTTATTTATTCAAGAAATTGATGAAATAAAAAAAGAATTGCATTTTGCTTTCACGTGCAAGTTTAATTTTGGCAAATTTATATAAATATTCTCGAATCTATTTCATGGGATTCATTTCCAATATATTATATCTATCTATCTATCTATCTATCTATCTATCTATCTATCTATCTATCTCTTCTCTTTTCTTCTCTCTCTCTCTCTTCCTTCCTTCCTTCCTTCATTTGTCTCTCAGTCTATGTTTGTCTTTTCAAATCTATCTATCAATCTATCTATCAGTCTGTTCATTATCTATCTATCTATCTATCTATCTATCTATCTATCTATCTATCAGTCTGTTCATTATCTATCTATCTATCTATCTATCTATCTATCTATCTATCTATCAAAGGCTGTTCATTATTATGTATCTATCTATATATCTAGCAGTCTTTATTTGAGCAAATCTATCTCGATAATAGGAATAAACTGAGAAAACAGTTTCAGAAACAGGTAACTAACTTCTAGATAGACAGATTCAAAATATGGAAGTATATATATATATATATATATATATATATATATATATATATATATATATATATATATATATATATATTGAAACAGATTGAGAATGCTAATAGATTTGAATAGATTGGTTTGAAAGATTTTACCTCGTGTAAGAAGCTCAAAGAAAGGAAGAGGAAAATATAAAGAGAGGAAATGTAAGAGAGACGGAGAGTGAAATCCATTGAATAAAATGATTCTTTTTTTAGGCGAGGAACAAGGAACAAAAGTCGGTTGTGTTTTTTGACTGGTGACAGGAAGAAGGACAGAGACACGATCAATTGCGTTTCGGTTATGAGAAAAAGAAGCGTCGACAAAGTCTTTGTATTGGGAAAACATCCTCTTCACCTGAAATATTCATCCACACAATTAAATGAAAAAAAGTTTTTCAAAAAAAAAAAAAAATCAAAAACGACAAAAAAAAAAAAAAAATTTACGAAAGAGAACAAACCGCCGGATATGAAGCTTTGATTTCACACACAACTGCTCTTCCCTCAGCCTAAGGAACACGAATTGAATATTGATTTTTGGATGTCATCATAAAGACGAATTGAAATGATATAATTGTTAGAAGACAGCGACGAAAGTGAAATCATGCTGCCACATTTCTTAACTCGAATACTTCTCTACTCTTGATAGCAAATAATAATATTTGGTACATGCAGATGTTTCAGCCGTACTTATTTTTTTAATGAAAACTAGCGACTGTATCTTCTTCTTTTATATGTCATATCCCTTTCAAAGCATGGCCGGTCATGACTTCCTGTTCCATGTCCCATATCTTTGGGATATGTCCCCTATCTATTGAATTAATTTCAACACCGAATTAAGTGCATTAACAAGAAAGAGGATTATATTGAAGCATGAATGTTTTCTATTTTAAATGAAAACTGCCCACCATAACTTGAAAACTTACTAATGCATCTATCTATCTATCTATCTATCTATCTATCTATCTATCTATCTATCTATCTATCTATCTATCTCAATTTGTTCATATCTATCTATCTTGTTCTGTTCATATCTATCTATCTATCTATCTATCTATCTATCTATCTATCTATCTATCTATCTTGTTCTGTTAACATCTATCTATTTATCTATCTATCTATCACTTAGAAAATAAATATATTCTTCCTATCGAAATTACTTGCATCTATCTATCTATCTATCTATCTATCTATCTATCTCAATTTGTTCATATCTATCTATCTATCTATCTATCTATCTATCTATCTTGTTCTGTTGAGATCTATCTATCTATCTATCTATCTATCTATCTATCTTGTTCTGTTAACATCTATCTATTTATCTATCTATCTATCACTTAGAAAATAAATATATTCTTCCTATCGAAATTACTTGCATCTATCTATCTATCTATCTATCTATCTATCTATCTAACTCAATTTGTTCATATCTATCTATCTATCTATCTATCTATCTATCTATCTTGTTCTGTTGAGATCTATCTATCTATCTATCTATCTATCTATCTATCTATCTATCTATCTTGTTCTGTTAACATCTATCTATTTATCTATCTATCTATCACTTAGAAAATAAATATATTCTTCCTATCGAAATTACTTGCATCTATCTATCTATCTATCTATCTATCTATCTATCTATCTATCTATCTCAATTTGTTCATATCTATCTATCTTGTTCTGTTCATATCTATCTATCTATCTATCTATCTATCTTGTTCTGTTAACATCTATCTATTTATCTATCTATCTATCTATCACTTAGAAAATAAATATATTCTTCCTATCGAAATTACTTGCATCTATCTATCTATCTATCTATCTATCTATCTATCTATCTATCTATCTGTCACTCTTTTCATATCTATATTGTTCTGTTTCTATCTATCTATCTATCTATCTATCTATCTATCGAAGACAGTTTGGAAATGGAACATGTCAATGTATATGATGGTTCCGACTCAATTTTTAGTAAACTATCGCATAATTAATACTTAAATATCTGATGCGCTGACGTCGCTTTTTAGTTCTGCTAGGGTCGTACATTCCTTTGCACAGATGCAGCAACGTTGGTCTGTAGTTATTCCATTCGACGATTTAGTCCGCTAAATGAGGCACATTCTTTTTACACACTTTGCAAGTAGAAATGCAACATAACCTCAGGCACATTTGTGTTTATTCAACACCCACAGAGTCAACCTGTGGTTTATACTGCAAATATGCTGAGAAGATCTTAGTTACAGTTTCTGGAAAAGAGCGTGTTATCTACCGTGAGCATCAATCTGAACAAGGCCAGCACACTCAAGCCCTCGGTCACTGTGACTTGTGACTTCGTGCTAGCACGGCTATCGACGGCCCCAAGAGTTCCGTCAACCCAATTTCAGTCACAAGGCTTAGGTCAACCCTTGGTATAGGTCTACACGCATTTTTAAAGCTGCCAAACGCTGGGATCCCCCACTCCAGACCGATAACATCAGGAAGTCTACTTTCTGACAACTCAACCGTGGTGAGATTCGAACCCGGGTCTCCTTGTCAGAAAGCGAACGTTCTAACCTGTCATAAGTATGTGAATTTGGGTAACCTCGGCGTGGTGTAATGGTTAGCAAGCTTGTCTCGCTAGATCGGTTAGGCTTGAAAAGTGAGTATATATATATATATATATATATATATATATATATATAAATGCACAAAATGTAAGAAGTCATATATAGGCATCAGCCAACAACTGAACAACAGGGTCTCCCTACACAAAAGCAATATAAAATTGACAGACAACAGAAAACTTTTTGTATCACAACACATTTTCAAATGTAACCAGGGTAAGTTTAATATCATGCCGATATATCAAACAGACAATTACTCGTATCTACAAATACAGGAAAAAAACTTTATAGACAAATTCAAACCCGAACTGAATAGATCGTAACCCCCCCCACAAAAAAAAAAAAAACATGCACACAGGGTGACCAAATACAATGATCGCTCACATACATGGACGCACACTCATATACGGGAGACACGAGGAGATATATATATGTGTATGTACACATACATACATTTATGTATGTATATGCGGATGTTGACAACTTAAGAAGTACGTGTGTGTGTGTGTGTGTGTGGGCGTGTGTATGTATGTGTGTGTGTGTATGTGTGTGTACTGGTTCCATGTAGCTTGGGAAATATGTGTGTATATGTGTGTGTGTACTGACTACTTGTGGTGGGATAGTGTGTATGTGCGTATGTGTGTGTATGCGTGTATAAGTACAAATAAGTTTACGAATTCCTCGTAGTAAGGAAATATACGCACGCATATATACACGCATGCTGACAGGAACACGCCAAAATAGAAACAGATCCAAGAGCACATAGAGGTCACTAAAACATTAAAAGATTAAATGCCGATAACTACTCGCTAGACAAACCTTAATTGTTTTATGACCCTTCACGCAGAACTCTTCATTGACAATTCTAGAAAGAAAATTCGGATTGCCAACACACAAACAGAATGTCTCATATCGAGAATATTCCACATTGAACATGAAGAAAAATTAATTATTTTTAATAATATGTAAAAATCTCCACTTTCACCTGAAGACGGTTGCGAGACCAGACCAGAAACACGTGTCGTGAAATTATGTAAAACAAAGTATAATATTTTTTCTCATTAAATCCACATTACAACCAAAAACGTTTGCGGCACCCCTCTTCTTTTTAATATACATACTTTTCTCTCGTTGGAACCACTACAACATATTTCTTTTATATATATATATATATATATATATATATATATATATATATATATATATATATATATATATATATATATATATATATATATATATATATATATATATATAACAGCTTATGGGTAAAAGCTCCGACTGACGCTAATTCAACCGGGTTTCGATCCTAGCTAGAGGCAACCGGACGTCTTGCTACACTGATGAGCTGTGATACAGAGAAACAATCTGTCTGTGGATGACAATATATATGCTCCTGAAAAATTTATTTGGGTTGAGCTCCCTGGGGAGTAAGTGGGCTTGTAAACAATGAATATTATGGCTAATAATGCATGACTCTTCGGTAAAACGAATTGAGTTCTCTCAATCACTGTGTGTTTATCTAAAAAAAAAAAATACGCATAAATTCACCTTCTTTTTGCCGTGCGCCAACGGCTTAGGGTTAAAATCTCCGACTGACGCCAATTCAGCCGGGTTTCGATCCTAGCTAGAGGCAACCGGACGTTTAGTCACACTGATGAGCTGTGATACAGCGAAACAGTCTGTCTGTGGATGACAATATATATATTCTTCCCCACTCACCGTTAGCGATTTACAAAAAAACCAATTTAGTTTACAAACTCTCTTTCACGACGCTTGACTCTACATTTGAATGATAACTCTAATATTTTTAGGCATTTAAAACAACATGCCTGGCCGCGTACACAATTCCGGAAAATCCTCGTTGATAACACAACTATACTTAAACATAAAAACAATAAACAAAAACTAAAAATTCTTGAAGCTATATACATAAAACAGTTGAAAACTAACCTGAACAAAATAAACTACGAAATCTCCTCAAACATTTTTAACTGCCTATAATTGATAACAAAACCATTGGTTTATACCAACGGCTTCCCATACTTAATATTTCTCGTTTTCACTTTCGCGTGGTCATGTGTGAAATCACAAGCCGCGACGCGATTTTCGCTTCCGCGTCTCGTATACACGAGTTAGTTGTTGATTTGAAATATTTCATGCAACAAAAACAGACTATCATTATTGTTCCGTGTATTGGTTGATATATTGAAAAGTAATTGTCATCTTTGATAATGGCTTATGTAAGCTGAATGCTTAGATTAGATTTAAACATGTATCAATATGGTGTTTTCCTTTCGTCTTTCAACGATAATGTGATTAAGCTTATCAGACAATATGAAAGGAACTTAAAATAAATAGACAAAACTGGTCTATATTATTTAATGAAACATGCATCAATGAATATATATATATATATATATATATATATATATATATATAGCAGTCAAAGAATTTGAAAAGGCAAAGACAAACTTAATCCTGTCTAACAAGCAAATAGAAAACCCAGGAATCGCGGTGCCAAATTCTTAGAAATGTTATCATGTCTCCTCACAAAATACAAAATAATGAGACTACCAGGATAGGCGGAGGCCTGTGAAAGAGTAAATTATGCGTCAAACCCATATTTGAGGAGAGGACTTAACAAAAATTCCCACCTTCTCTACTTTAGAAAGAAAGAAAAGGGTACGTATAGCAAAATAGTCACTCTACCTTCGTATTTCTATCATTTTTTTTTTGTTTTTGCGTCTTGTCTATTTCCGTCTTCCTGTTTTTGGAACAAGTTTACGGGCGCAAATCCAGTAGACAAAATTGAAACTCTCTATTTATTATGCGGTGGCATGTGTTGATTAATTCTAAGTATTTTAATATTATTTACCCTTGTATGACGACGTTTCAAGTTAGGTAATTGAATTTAAGCGTTCGTTCATGAATTTAACTAGACACTAATAGTGTGTTCAGTCTTTGGACCGGGCAGTGTATCTTTAAAGTCAGTGGAAACAGAGTGTATAATAAGTGATCCGTAATGGAAAAGACGAGGTATTCGAGACATGGACAGAGAAATGAGTTCTACTCCCTCGATTAAATAAAATCTGGGCACAACGATCAACATCTTGTTATAACAACAAGCATGAGGACAATAGTACGAATAGAATTAGATATATACTTTTACCATATTTGGTTATGCATACTTCACATTTTTATAGTCATTGTTCACCCAATAAAAGTTCCAAGAGTCACTCAAGGTAGAGTATTAATGAATGAGGTTGCATATGGCAAAGAGGAGTAGGTAAAACTGCTGTATATGTAAGATAGATAATGGTTAACCCGAGACTTGATGGGGATAAGATTGTAACAATCAGGGAAGCATCCTCTCGGGAGTATCAATAAGGTTGTTATATGAACGTAAGAGGAGGAGGTAAGAAGTACTGATTATGTGGACATATAGGAAAAATAACAGTTGACCCTAGACTTGAAGAGGGAAGGGTTATAGGAACCAGGGAAGCATCCACTCGGGAGTTTGAATATGGTTGCAATATAAGGCCCAATACTCATTCAAAGTAGAGTATTAGTGAATGAGGTTGCATGTGGGTAAGAAGAGGAGGTAAAAAAAAATGCTGGATATGTAGGATACGTAACGGTTAACCCTAGACTTGATAAGATTGTTGCGATCAGGGAAGTATCCACTCGGGAGCTTGAATATGGTTGCTGTATGAACGTAAGAGGAGGAGGTAATAAGTGCTGATTAAGAGGATATGTAGGATAGATAACGGTTGACCCTAGACTTGAAGAGGAAAAGGTTGAAGTGATCAGGGAAGCATCCTCTCGGGAGTATGAATGAGGTTGTTGTAGGAACGTAAGAAGGAGAAGTAAGAAGTGCTGATTATGAGGAAATGTAGGAAAAATAACAGCCAACCCTAGCCTTGAGGAGGTTAAGATTGTAATGACCGAGTAAGCATCCTCTCGGGAGTCTGTTACACAAATTGGGGATTCTTGGAAAGTAACTGTTCGAATAGAACTTCCTCCTTACTAATGGAAGACAAAAAGAATAGGGATGATTCGTTCTTGTGTACATAGCATGACGCTGTTAAATCGGTATTTTCATGAGAAATGTTCAGAGGAAATACATTCCCCCAGTTCATCTTTAGAGCTAGGGACCACTATACCATGTAGAATCAGCTCGATTCACTTTGTATTCCATTTGTAAAGAGTAAGTTCCATTCTGACTGCCTTTTTTTTTTTAAAGAATCGTTACATTGAGGAACAGATTTCCCAGTGTGTGCTTCCCTGATCGCTACATAAACTCCATCGCGTCCTGGGTAAGACGTTAAACTACGTCCAGGAGCAAGGCCTCTAATCAGGAGGCTTTGAGGAATGTGGAACCACCTCTTAATTGCTGGTGTTCCCAGGTCCACCCTGACACGGGGTGGTAACACCTGTTAGGATCCCAGCTCTGGGCAAATAGTTAACCCCGAAACTGAGGTAAAAAGTATCATAAAAGTGTAAAAATGGGTTTTAATAAAAGAAATACTTTGTAAAAAATTCTTAAAAGAAAAAAATTTTTGAAGAAAAAAAATATTACCAGCAATACGTTTTTGAACAAAAACTATTACCAGCAATGCGTTTTTGAAAAACAATTACCAGCTATACGTTTTTGAAAAAATAATATTACCAGCTATACGTTTTTGAAAAAATGATATTACCAGCTATACGTTTTTGAGGAAAAAAAATTAACAGAAATAGATTTTTGACAAAACAAAAATATTACTAGGAAAAAAAAAATGTCGTCATTAAAACTGATATGCCGTAAACCAAACCAAACCAAAACGGGACAGGCAAAGTAGCTTTGGTGTTCATTTTATCTTCACTGGCAAAATAGCCTTTTCGGAAAAAAAGAACGGAAAAAAAAGAAAACATAATAAGGGTTGATATGATGTAAAATCCAACTACCCTACACAATCTTCGTCAAGTGAGTTCGATCCTCACTGTATGCGTCTACACTGGTAATCATTTGCCAGAATAATTTATGTATGGACAGATATTGAGATTATCGATCGATTATATTAATCTATCAAGGTATATATCTAAATATCTGATAAAGGCAATATATAATACATATTTATATCTTGACACACACACACACACACACACACACACACACACACACACACAAAAAAAAAATACATACCCATACATGAGTTGTGTATTTGGGTAAAAATCCATGTCTATTACATGTTTTGTTGAAATTAACTGACAAGTTACTTAAGTGGATAGTTTTGGGCATTTTACTTCTATGCAAACAAGAGATTTCGTTTTTGAACTTAATATGTGCATCACTTTCCTAAATGACTATTTGTTCCAAGCGCTTTCGGCTAATCTATTAGTCATTTACAAGGATTTTGGTTTCAAATCGCAAGTGCTGTCTGCCTATATTACTGTAACTATTTACACTAGTGACATTGTTTGGAATGTAGTCCTCATCTTTGTTTTCATATTAACGACGTTTCGGCCGTTGTACGCTCCGGCCTTCTTCACGATTTGTCTATATTTCTTAGATGAGGTATTGTAATTATTTACATTATTAACATTGTTCGGACATGGCCATATTCACGACGTTTCGACCGTTGTACGTTTCGGCTTTCTTCAGAATCTGTATATAATTCTGAGATAAGGTATTGTAAGTATTTACACTACTGACATTGTTCGGACTGTTGTCCTCATCTTTATTGTCATATCCACAACGTTTCGGCCATTGTAAGCTCCGACCTTCTTCAGGAACTCTTTATAATTCTGAGTTGAGGTATTGTAACTGTTTACACTATTGACATTGTTCGAACTGTTGTCTTCATCTTTGTTGTCAGATTCACAACGTTTCGGCCATTGTACGCTCCGGCCTTCTTCGGGTGACTGGAATTTCGAAAGGAACCCTTTATTTCATCCACTGGGTAGATTGACTTAGTTCGACGTGCCATGAATATCTCAATTTCTGTTTCATTTATTTACCTTCGGTAACTCAACTTTCTAAGTTTGTGTTCACCTCTACTGCGGCCAGGTATTGAACTTACAACTCTTTAGGTCAATTCACTGGATTACTTTGACCAACGCTTTTATCCACTGGGCTATGATTCGGCCGAAACGGTGTGAATATGATAACAAAAATGAGTGCAACAGTCCGAACAATTTAAATCAGGTAAATGGTAAATGCTATTCTAAACGGTATAAAAATTGCTGAAAGGTAGACATATTATTAATTCTTAAATTTCGCCAGTACAGAGGTGATGTTGTTAAGGGGTGTTTTCTTAAAAATAAGATTGCACTGGTAAACACGATTTGTAGTGCCAAGAAACAAAACATATTTCTAAAATAATCTGATGGTGCTGATTCCAAAAATGGCCTTCATAGTTAACTACCGTTTTTGCTGTACGGAAATTGCTCATTTTTGGAAAAAAAAAAGTTCAATTTACGATCTTGGCTGATCGCAAAATTTAATTAATAAAGATCGTAGAAACCTATCAGTTTTCAGGTAGGTCGAGCAATTCATGTCATCCACCTGAAATAAACTATTTTTATAAGAAATTTTAGACTTTATTTACTTTATTCGGACTATTGTCCTCATCTTTGTCGCCATATTTATTACAACGTTTCGGCCGTTGTACGCTCCGGTCTATATATATATATATATATATATATATATATATATATATATATATATATATATATATATGATTTTGTATAATTTTATACAAAGTAATTTTGTATAATTTTATATATCAACAAACAGTATTTAGAAAAAAAGTTTTTGTGACGCGTTTCATCCGTTAGGATTTTATCTGACTTGGTTTTGTTGATGTTGCCACATATACACATGCGCACGAAATGAGAGACACTGGTAGTTCCAAACTTTTTGAAAGAATATTTTTGAAATTTTTTTTTTTTTTGAGAGAGAATATTTTTGAAATTTAGTCAAATTCATCTATATTCTTTTTTTCTTTCTCTCTCGATCACCTTTTTCCTCTCCCACGTTGTGACAACAGACAATCTACCAAAGATGTTGATATATTGCAAGAACCTAGACTCAAATTTACAATGGCTGGACAAGCGATCAAGACACTTTCCAGACATTTTCGTCTTAGTTGATTATTTTCTCCTTTAATCAAAGTAGCATTCCTTATGTCAGTTTCATTACGGTGGACAACCAATGTGTTTTGTGATTTTTATAAATGTCTCATTTGTGTTCATATAGTCTTTTTAAACTTCTTGAGGTTTCTCCAATGTATTCAATTTGGCAATTCCCGCACTTGATAGAGTAAATTCCTCCTTCAAGTTTTGGCTTGTTGTTTTGTTTCTTTGATTGTTTCTTTGATGTAGTTGTGACAAATTATATATTGAGTTTAGATAAATTCTTTTCGCTTGTAGTTGTGATAGAGGTAGTTGGCAGAATAATATATTTTTTGATTCGTTGGGTTTGTCAAGAAGGACAGATCTTCTACTTTTGAATATATTATGAGCCTATTTACATTATTCGGACTATTGTTCTCATCTTTGTCGCCATATTTATTACAACGTTTCGGCCATTGTACGCCCCGACCTTGTTCAGGTGGTTGAAATGTCGAACTGAACCCTTTATTTCGCTCATTAGGGTAGACAGTTCTAGTTCCACGTGCCATGTTTAGTGGATGTTATCTCCTGTTAATTTCTCTCTGAAAGTTCTCCACTGCCTTAGCCGGGTATTGATCTCACACTCTTTGAGTCCTGTTACTGGATCTAACTAACGCCTTTATCCACTGTGCCATGAGTCCTCACAGATACATGGCATAGGGGATAAAGGCTGAAACGTTGTAATAAATATGGCGACAAAGATGATGACAATAGCCCGAATAATGTAAATAGTGTACATAATACCTCATCTCAGTAATATAGACAGATACTGAAGAAATTTTAGGGTCTGATTGTTATTGCAAAAATAGTATTTTTCAATATGCAGGCCAACATTTGTCGGTTTAAATACGAATCGAGAGATTTCTACGATTTTATTTTGAGAAATATTGCCATCGATTAATATCATATAAACAGAAAACAAATGAAAAAATTATTTTCCCCCCAAAAATGAAGCATTTCTGTACAGCAAAAACGGTAGCTAAACAAGGTCATTTTCAGATTCAGCGCCCTCAAATTAGATTAAAAAAAAGATGATTGGTGTCTCAAAACTATTTTATTTTTTATTTTGTTGACCAGTGTTATTTATAGACAATTTTATAAGGTGGGGCGCGAATCCTTGACAAAAAAATCAATGCTGATTAAGCTTAATGTGTGGAAAGTGGCGTTAAATCTATTCCGCCAATCAGGAAGGGCATGTTTCTCTTTAAAATCAGCTTTCAAAACACTGGGTTTTATCAGGGCTATGTCCGCTCTGAGAAATATGCTATTCTTCCAAAGCCGCCAGATGAATCGTAAATTAAAGAAGAAACAATTTACACAAGGGGATTCTCTGTGAGGAGGATAAAACCATTAAAACCCTTCAACTTTGATAGAGGAAACTTTAACGGATCCCTTAAAAGGCAAGAGAAAAAAAGATCAGTTGAATTAAAATCTAAAACTCGTGAAGCGTTCTGAACTGCTTCCATCTGTTTCCGTATCAAAAGTGAACGTTAGGATTCGTTCATTTCACCATAAACACTTTTCTTAAATAAAACAGTTTCTCTTTTAACAAAAATAATTCATAAATATTCAAAGTCAAGTGGTTTTCTTTGACGTTGCCTTTAATTTCGGAGGTTATAAATAAACAAGTTTAATTAACTAATATTAATTATATATTCATGCAAATAAACATCTATCTATCTATCTATCTATCTATCTATCTATCTATCTATCTATCTATCTATCTATCTATCTCAGTCTGTTCTTGTCTCATTCTGTTCACTCCTATCTATCTATCTATCTATCTATCTATCTATCTATCTATCTCAGTCTATCCATATCTATCTATCTATCTATCTATCTATCTATCTATCTATCTATCTATCTTAGTCTGTTCTTGTCTCATTCTATTCACTCCTATCTATCTATCTATCTATCTATCTATCTATCTATCTATCTATCTATCTCAGTCTGTTCTTGTTTCATTCTGTTCACTCCTATCTATCTATCTATCTATCTATCTATCTATCTATCTTAGTCTGTTCTTGTCTCATTCTATTCACTCCTATCTATCTATCTATCTATCTATCTATCTATCTATCTATCTATCTATCTCAGTCTGTTCTTGTTTCATTCTGTTCACTCCTATCTATCTATCTATCTATCTATCTATCTATCTATCTATCTATCTATCTATCTATCCAAAATTGCGCAATATTTTGACATACTAAAGTTCAAAATTATTCGATAAATTCGCCATTGTCATCAGTCACGGCCTCCAGACTACCTCGAAATCTCCTGATTGGTCTCTTTGTTTCATTTTGTGAATGCTGCAGTAATCATTCCCTTCATTTCATCTTTCGTGTGAATAGGAGTTTTGTTGGTCTTTCGACCAACTGCGTCCTTGAGGATACATGACACAAACGTTGTAATGAATATGGCGACGAAGATGAGGACAATAGTCTGAATAATGTAAATAGAATAAATAATAATCGAATTCTGTTTAACAGCACTTAGATTTAGGTTTGAACAGAACGGGTTCTTCACGTTCGATTATCTATCCTCTCTCATCGGCCCTCCATACTGTCTATATGGTTAGGAGCAGAGCACCTACAGCACATCACAACTCCTCTACGCGAGTTAGCGGGAAGAATTCCTCGTCTGTACGCGTTTGTTGAGTAGACGCGGCGACCGATTCCTCGTGCTCCTTGTCATCAGTCATGACATCCCGAGCCCAAGGTAGCAACTGCTCCACAGTCATACTCTCCAATTCTCTAATTAGTTGAAATTCAGCGCGAAACAAAATGCTTGTAAAATATTTGAAAGTAGAAAAGCGAACCTTCTTGACAAACCTAATGAATCTTAATGCATTGTTTTTTTTTCCCACTTAACTCACAATTACAATTGAAACGACGTTATCTAAGCTTAATATAAAGTTTGTTACAACTTGTAAACAAGAAGTGACTTAATTAATACAAATAATGAGCTAAAGCTTGAAGTAGGGATTTACTGTAATGATTGCCATAAGCCTCAAAGACAAAACTGCTCTCTATTAATCACCACAGAGATCCTTCCCTGCCCTCCATTAGAATGTCTGACGCTCAACTTCTCGAGAGCACCTCTCTGCGGCTGCTCGGTCTCACGTTGACTGCTGACCTGAGATTGAACAAATACACAAAGTCAATTGCTTCGTCCACCGCAAGGAAAGTTGGCTCCCTGTGTCGCGCCAGGAAATTTTTCTCCCCGGAATCGATCCTCCAGATCTACAAATCCACAATTCGCCCTTTCATGGAGTATTGCTGCCATATATAGTCTGGAGCCCCTTCTGTTTGCCTTGGGGTTCTTGATAGGCTCCAGAGGCGGATATGCAATATAATTGGCCCTGTTCTGGCATCTCGTTTACAGTCACTTTCTCACAGACGCGCCGTCGCCTCTCTCTGTCTGTTTTACTGTTGAAGCTTGGATAAGCATGGAATAATAATAATACAACACAAAATGTACGTAAACAAAATGTATTGAAACAAGGAAAAGGTACACAATATTTACAGTTAGTTTTGGTATATTCTTGGGAAGACCGTTCCTGTAGAATGGGTTGACTTAATCGCAGTCGGGCAGAGTCTCTGGATTGGATCTCTTCTTACTTCCTCCCTCGTCTTCCCGGTACCAACCCATATTTATATGGTCGGTACTCCACTATGTAAATTAGGTGGATCGTACCACAACATTTACAAATACTTTCATGGCAATTTCTCCGAGGAGCTGCATTCGCTGGTTCCCAGACTTCATGAGTTCAAACACCCTACGAGGCTGGCATCCCGCTCTCACCCCTTCACTGTCGAAACTCCTAAATGTAGCCATCTCTTCTACTCCAATAGCTTCATGTCTCGCACCTCTCGCCTGTGGAACTCCCTTCTCTATTAAAGTTTCTCTGAGAGCTATAATCTCCAGCTATTCAAATGTAATGTCAATCGGCATCTCCAGTTGCCTTGATCTATCCAATACCCTTCTCCTCATCTTTTCCTCTATCACTCCTATCTGATCTTGCTCCAAATTTTCTGTAACCCCTTGCATCCTAGTGGCTTCTCGCCTTGCTTGGGGTGAAACGCTTAAAAAAAACCCAAACAAAACAGTACTACATAGGAGAAACCTCGAGGAATTAAAATAAAAGCTTATATGAACACAAAATGGGTCTTTTGCAAAACGCATTAAATGTATTAGTTATTCACCCAAATGAGTCTAACCATAATTTTGATTTAAATTCAAGAATCGTTTTTCATATCTCTATTATTTTGCAGAACTGGTTCTTTGCTGGTTGCATTCTGACATTTTGAAAGTCCGTCGGTTCCATCCAATGTAGCTCTATATTCATCATAGAAATTACTGTTCAGAACCCGTTATTCATGTCCTTCGAACAAA
The DNA here is from genome assembly GCA_903632075.3 of Acanthosepion pharaonis. Lineage (NCBI taxonomy): Eukaryota > Metazoa > Mollusca > Cephalopoda > Sepiida > Sepiidae > Acanthosepion > Acanthosepion pharaonis. The sequence goes on along the minus strand of CAHIKZ030000018.1, from coordinate 237,529 downwards.
CGTACATGTTTGTATTTGTTATGTTTTATGGTGGTAGCTTGGTTTCTATCACTTCTTTAACCAGTGTTCCTAATATTTTGCATCGTTTTTTTTTCTTTGTTTATATTCGTAAAACCAGATTCTTCAAATATTTCCTCGCTGGTTAATCAACTTATCGTGGTTATTCCTCTTTAGATTATGTTAAATTTTCTTTTGCGATATTCTGAAGGCCATTAACTTTCGTTCTTATCTTACCAAAGATTTCAATTTTCTTTTCTTGTTCTATAACTCCTGTTCAAGTTTTTCACGATTTCTAACCTAGTGTTCCTGCTACTCAGTAATTTTATAACATCTTTTTTTTTCTCTTTTGAGATTATATCTTTCCTATAAACTTTGGCAATTGAAAACAAAAAACAAATACCATTAATTTTATTTACAATATGATGAACAGGTCACGAATTTGTTAATGAAATCTCTTAACACAAAAAAAGTTAAAGTAAATATTTCTAATAAAAACAGATATTATAATCTGAAACTTCACATGATATATTTATTATATATTTTTCATATCATATATGCTTTGAGTGATGATGTCACATCTAGTCTTGTGCTCCTGCTATTTATTTATGTAGATTCTTGATAAAATCCAAAGAAACTGCAATATTATTAGTCCTGATCTTACATATCGGCTTCAGTCGTTTTTCCCATCACCGTAATGTAGCTTCCCTGTGCCTTTTCTATAAATAATTTCATGGTAATTATTCTGATGAACTTTACTCTATGGTACCTAGATTTTATATACTTAAGCGCAGTACTAGACTGGCGGTAAGGTCTCATCATTTTACAGCTGATATAGCTACATATAACCGTGAGTTCTATGCTAAGAGTTTCTTCTTTTTTCTCACTTTTGCATCTCTCTTCCGGCTACTTGTTTTCCAGTCAACTTTGGTCTTCAAAAAACCAAATGCAATGTCAATCGTTATATTCTGTTTTCTTAATGCTTGTACTTTTATTGCTTTCTCTACTTTATTCTCTTATTTCGTACTTAGTGGCTTTATTGCCTTACTTGGGGGTGAAATGATTAAAATAAAATATAATAATATAAATATTCATGGGGATTTTAATGAGATAAATACCAAATTTATTGCGAAGACATTGAAAAAAATCTGACCTCGAATTAATAATCAGAAAATTAAACTTAGGACAAGAGGAAGCTACGAGTGGAGGCACCCTGTGAGGAACTAACTCAGTAGTTTATAGCTTTCGAGACAATTGTGCTATACATGAAATGTGATGGGACCTCAATATAATAAAGATTAATGTGCAATGATACCCAGTAAAAACCGAACAATTTGTTCGAGTATCTTAATAAGTATTGACCCACTTGGAGGCATACAAGCCAAAATATATTGATGACACTTTATTAATATATTGCCGCAAAAGTACATTACATAACCTTGTAGATCAACTAAACAAAGTCAGATATACGATAAAATTTAATCATGTAATGGTAGCAAAAACAAGTGACAATAGCTTATAACCAAGTGTCTATCGCCAATCAACTAATAAAAATGAGCTCATAAATTTATATTCTCACCATAACATTAAAATAAATATCTGTCTATATCTCTCAGATGAGGTATTTTGTACACTATTTACATTATTCGGACTATTGTCCTCATCTTTGTTGCCATATTTATTACAACGTTTCGGCCGTTGTATGCTCCAGGCTTCTTCAGGTGGTTGGAATGTCGAACTGAACCTTTTATTTCTCTTACTGGCTAGACTGTTCTAGTTCCACGTGCCATGTCTAATGGATGTCAGTTGTCAGTTATCTCCTGTTAATTCCCCTCAGAAAGTTCTCCACTGCATTAACCAGGTATTGAACTCACACTCTTTGGGTCCTGTCACTAGATCTAACTAACGCCTTTATCCACTGAGGACACATGGTACAAGCGTTGTAATAAATATGGCGACAAAGATGAGGACAATAGTCTGAATAATGTAAATAGTGTAAATAGAATAAATAATAATCGAATTCTGTTTAACAGCACTCAGATTTAGGTTTGAACAGAACGGGCACTTCACGTTCGACTATCTATCTTCTCTGATCGGCCCTGCATACAATCTCTGGCTATATGCTTAGGACCAGAGCACCTACAGCACATGACAAATCCTCTACGTGAGTTTGTGAAAAGAACTTTCTCGTCTGTACACATGTCAGACATGATAGCCCGTGCCTGAGTTTAGCAACTGCTCCACAGTCATAGTCTCCATCCGAGATGAAGCCCGGAGAAGCTGTCTAACACGCTGTGGTAGTCTGGATACAAACGCGAACACCATCCAATATTCTGGCAGTGATCCTCCTACCAACCGAGCCAGGTGATGTAACTCAGCCAAAAATCCATCCACTGTTTCATTCTGTCGAAGTTGTCGCGCCTCGAATTGGTCAAAAGCATTGAACGAATCTGTTGCGTATGTGGTCATTAGGGCCCGTTTGATCTCTTCCGCATCTGCCTTCTGTTCCTTACTCCGCTGCCGATACACGGCGAGTGCACTGCCTCGCAGTCAAGACACACTCGACTTTGTCCATGGCACAGAGCTCGCAAACTAACTCAACGTTTTTGAACCATTCTACGATCGGCAGGTCAGTCGCGCCACCGCTGTACTCCGGAATCAGTCGGATGCCAAAGGCCTTGTCCGACATCATGGAAAGGAAGGGAAAAAAACAATGGCCTCGAAATAGCTTGTTGCAAAAATTGGTTGGAAGCAGACGCAGGAAAAAAAAATTAGTACGAGTCCAATAGGTTCATTAGGAAAAACAAATCCACACTTCTTGCCTCGTTCTCCAATACGACACTCACTGCCCCAAACGAAAAGCTGAACCTCAGTTAAATGAGCGTACCATGTTTTTATACATCTGATTCAGCCAATACTCGGCCAATGAGCGCCCAGAACCAACCTAATTATAAGGGGGAATAAAAATGTGTTCACGTGTTTCTTTGCGTTATATACACCCCTGTGCAAATTAATTGAAATAAAACGAATACTTCCGTTATTATTTATTTTATTTTCGTATTTTTCCAATGAAACATGACCCAGTGTACATGTTAGCTGTTGTAACCTTGGGAAGGTTACTGAATAGAACAGTAAAACAAAGGTTGGTAATGAACGATAATACTTAGGACAAGAACAGCATATATAAGATTGGCCAGCGGCGTGTAGAAGTAGTCAATTGCTAGAAGTGAATCAAATGAATACCACAATGAATCTCCAACTGCAGATCAACATACAGTATTTACTATTGTATTTATGTGATTGCGGTTAAGCTACCATTTCTGAAGAGGTAAGCAACAATCGTGCATCAGTTTATAGTCTGGGATCCAAATTATGAGATATGAGCCAAAAAACCTTTATAGAAGAATAACTATACATGAATCAGAAAGCAAGTGTTGGGTAGATCTATGGATTCCATAAAAGATTGCAAATTAACGATCAGAAATGTTCATTTGAAGATGATCAGATAGACACAATGATGTGCGTCGCGTAGGTGTTCTGCTAATGACTATCTAAGCTTGTTTGATTAATTATTTCTAATGAAACATTAGCACTGGTGAGTGTTCCATGCAATATTTGACGTTAAATTAACAAATATTAACATGTCGTAAATTCAACCAAACATTAACGTCAGTTGCTGTTTTGCTGGACGGCTTTTAATAAATGTGAGCTGATATAAAAGTAATCATTAACATGAATAAATATTTTCACGTATTTGTTTAATATATCCCGATCGCTAAATATATAATCATTTCAGCTTAACATATCTTTTTCATACATCCCAGCCATTATATATTTAATGATTAGAATGAATGAATGCTTTGTCGTATTCATTTAATAAATCCTGACTTTTAAATATGTAATCAGTAGAATGAATAAATATTCAGAAGGGTTCGGTTAATTAAACCTACAAATTATACAACCTAATTATAAGGGGGAATAAAAATGTTTCCATGTGTTTCTTTGCGTTATATACACCCCGTACAAATTAATTGAAACAAAACGAATAATTCCAGTATTATTTACTTTTTTTCGTATTTTTCCAATGAAACATAACCCAGAGCACATGTCAGCTGTTGTAAGCTTGGGAAGGTTACTGAATAGAATCGTAAAACAAAGGTTGGTAATGAACGATAATACTTAGGACAAGAACAGCATATATAAGATTGGCCTGCGTCGTGTAGAAGTAGTAAACTGCTAGAAGTGAGTCAAGTGAATTCCACAACTGCAGGATATCTACCAACCGCCCCACGCGGCCAGATGGGTCACAACGCCGAATTTAATGTACAGTATCCGAACCAAAAATTCCCCGTAGACTCCTTATAAAACGAGGTCGCTGTTTCCAGAGATGAGACTCTGCCCTTCGACATAACCTCGTCTGGGGATCCTCTTTGCCCGGAGGGAGGCAGAGTGTTTGACCAGCAGAGATGGAGACGAATCTCCGACTGCAGACCAACATACAGTATTTACTACTGTATTTATATGAATGGGAACATACCCATTATCGGCTGTAGGTATGCTACAACATTAGTACTTCGTATGTCCATTACTTTGATTTGCTCACCAGTAAGGCTTGCCAATGTGTCCGTGTAGCGTTACAATTTTCGTACGCTTCCTTGAAGTAACAACCATCGCAGACAATGGCTGTAGGACAACTAATCAACATCGAGACAATAGTGTCTGGGCGTGATAAAAATCTGATGCAATCACGGATGACGCAACATTTTCCAAGGCCAAAGAAATTTCATCATAGACCCCCAAAATAGATTCATATTACTGCACACCACTGCAAATGACCTAATCTGAGGAAAACAAAATCGATTACACCATGCTACACCAATGAGTCTAAAACTGACTGCATGGTGAAAGAAAGGAAACTAAAGTAGTTGTTTCAATTAATTTGTACAAGGGAGTACCTTGAGTACCCCTTGAGCTTTGTATAGATTGAATTTTTTGTATGTAAACTGTTATGATCAACGTATTCCATTATGTTGTCCCATTCATCTATTTTTATTTACCTCATTTCAGGACACATTATTCTACGTACAGGGAGTCGAATCATCTCATTTTTCCCCTTGTAAGTGGAGGGGGCGTTCAGCTTTTACCCAAGAACTGCTATTTTGTGTAAGAGATTTCTACGGGAAAGCTTCCATGGACACTTCAATCTTTACAGCTTTAGCTTCAAGGGTCTATCATTATCTGTTTCTTATATTCATAATCTTCAACTCCTACTACCTCATCTTACACTTCTCCTTCAGTAGCCCTCTTCTTTGAGTGACTTTCGAGCCTCGTATAGGATTAATGTTAGTATAGAAAAGGCCTTGAGTTTATATCACGTCGTCTTACTTATCCCGGAGGTTCAAGTGGTCAAATTTATCCCGTAAATCGAAGTGCTGGACACGGTGGTCAAATATTTAATCGAGGGGGTGCATGTCTAATCAGGACCCTATTTGCCTCGACTTCTGTATAGAATTATTGGATTAAGTAGAATAAACATCAACAGAAAATTGATTTTTTTTCATATTAAAGTTTCCGGTTGTTTTTTTATCACGTATTTACCTAACATCATTTAAAGAGGTGGCGATAATATTAATGATCTATCTATCTATCTATCTATCTATCTATCTATCTATCTATCTATCTATCTATCTATCTCACGGTTGCTTTCCATCTCTCTCTATATCCATCTCAGTCCATCTATCTCTCCCCTCTCTCACTCTCTAACTATCTTATTCCAAATCTATCTATCTATCTATCTATCTATCTATCTATCTATCTATCAGATAGTCTGTACATATCTATCTATTCACCTGGACTTCTGTAGAGCTGTCATATCCCCCGAGGTGCTCTTTCAGTGAAAACAATTTCAGATAAAATAACTTTTTTTTTATTAGATTTATTTTTTTTTATCTGTGATGTGACATTGGCATTTACTGGACTTTGTTGTCACTGGATTTTTTTTCTCTCTTTTATTTATGGTGTCGATAGGTGAGAAAAATGCTGGATGAGGTGAAGTGGAATTTGCTACGGTAAATACAACACTGCGACTTTTAAGACCTTTTTTCAGGTTTGCGACTCTTGTGTTGTTGGCCCAGGTCTGACCAGTTTTTCGACACGGACAACGAGGACGGCGTTGGTGTCACTGTGAAATCAACCTTCTGTTTATATTCAATTAATAACTGAAATGAAGGGGAAAAAAGAAAGAAAAAAAAAGGAAAAGAAGTCTAGTAGAAAAAGAAAAGGGTAGAAAAAGGAAAAAAGAAGGTAAAGAAAAAAGAAAAAGTGAAAAAGGGGAGAAAAAAGAAGGTAAAAAAACGAAAAGGAAAAGAGAGAAAGAAAGAAAATGTAGAAGAAAAAAGGTCGAAAACAGAAAAAGGGGAGAAAAAGGTAAAAAGAAAGAGTGACATAAAAAAAGGAACAAAAATGAAGGAAAATGACAAAGAGAGACAGAAGAAAAACAAAAGGAAAAAAGAAGAAAAAAACAATGAAAGGAAGAAAAAAGAAAAAAAGGTAAAGAAACAAAGAAGAAAAAGAAAAGTGAAGAGGAAAAAAATAAAGAACTGTCTCTCATCTAAATATAAAAGAAATAACAACGAAGAGTCAACAAAATATCTACTAAAATGTTGTCTTAAACTGACAGGTGTAAAAATTAAGATTCTACGCGTTCTTGTCGACAAGAAGAATGTACATTTAACGAGAAAATATGCACATATATAAATATTTGATAGTTTGAGAGCAAATTTGTGCATATTCGGTGATTGTCCAATGAGAATTTTTATTATTTTATGAGCCAACCACTGATCTACAGCGCCTACCCAAGGTTTGTATTTTTATATATATATATATATATATATATATATATATATATATATATATATTAGACTACTTTTATAGACTACTTTTATATATATACTAGACAAATATATATATACTAGACTAATTCTATACATATATACTAGAGTAATTTATATTTGTACTAGACTATTATATATATATATATATATATATATATATATATATATATATATAAATAAAAAAAGAAAGAACAGTAAGATATAAAATCCGGTATTCTTATAGATATTTTATTTTTACAAAATAGTGCTCAATGTAAATTTACAGAGCATTAATATTATAAATTAATTGATTTAAAATATGGCTTTTTTCATGAAAAAACATATTTTAAATCAATATATAATTATATATATATATATATATATACTATATTTTATATATATGAACTAGACTACTTTTATATATATATACTAGACTATGCATGATTGGATCATGATAGTTCAGATTATAAAACATTGAAGTTGATTTCAACATTAAAAATTGTTTGAAGAAAGTTTAAATAAAAATACTTTATAAACAACTCGTATTTTTAAATCTTATTCACTTAAAATTAGGTACCTCCACGCTTTGCGTATACATAAGGTTTAAATTGAATTTTGAAAAATGAAAAATCTTTCCTGAAGATTTCAATTTAACTTCCAATGGAACCTAAAATCATTTACTATATACTTTGGTGTATTCCAGACAAATTATATTGATTGGAATAGATTTCTAATTTTTTTTCAAGAAAATCGATAACGTCAGCCAATTTTAGACATTTGTAAAAAAAAAACAAATTTTCCGTTTTAAAAATCTTACAGAAAAAATATATAATTTTGAAACGTTATCTGAGAAGAATTGTCAAATTTAATGTTAAGTTAATCTGATTTGAAACAAATATTACTTACTTAAAGCATAAAATGTTCGATACGAGCATTTCTTAACCACGGAGTCTTGTTCTTCTGATGTGTTAATCTATTTATTGACAGCGGATTGACCATCGAACTTGTTCATAGTTAAGTATGGTGTAGCAGACGACAACTTTCATTAGGGTTTTTTTTTACCTGACAACCCTTAAAACACGCGACCTTTTAATTTATCGGTCTGTACATCCACACTTCAGATATTCTGCATCTATATACATATATAAAAAACAAATCGAAATTCTTTTTAAAATAGCCGGGGTCTACAGATTGTAATAAACTTTAAAATATATGATTAATAAATATAGTTTTACTTAATAATATTCTTTAAGAATTATCTCACTGAAATTGAACTTCCATTTTCATTCAATTTTAAATTGTAAAAAATTGTAAAAAATGTAAAGAAATCTTGTAAAAATTCGTTTTTCATAGGAAAATATTTTTTCTTCAGACAATATTGTTTTAATATATATTATTCATAAAAACAATTAAAATATTCTCTAATTAGATAATGTCTTAGTTTTATTGAGTTTTTTATTTTTAGATTTAGAACAGATTTTCACTACGAAAGCGTCCTATTTTGCAAATAAATAAATAAAAAATAATAAAAACAAAATCGGTGATTTAAATACTTCTTAAAATTCTGCTTTTGACTAATATAGTCAGTAAACATTATCTCGATGAATTTCTCAAGATTTCATAAAATTAAGTAAGTAGGAGAATCACATATAACACATATAAAATAAAACGTATTTTACAAGATTTTATAATAAAAATCCAAAAATATTTTCATTCATGTGAGAATAAGTTCTGAAAATTTCATTAAAATCCGACAATTATTTGATTTTTTTGCAAGAATTTCCAAAATTATGTGTCTGTCACCGCAAAAGGACGGAAATTTACTATGCAAAACTTGGTACAACTACTGACGCAAGAAAAACAAGTTTTTTAATCAAAATTTCGGATGTTCTAAAAAGGAGTAAAAAAATTATTTAAATAATGAAAAAATACTTTGATCCTTCCTCTTAATAATAATAACAAGCATTTTGACGATAAAACCAATGTTTTCATTATGTTTGAAGCAGGATTTCATGATGTTATGCTGATATTTTAGCCATGTCGTGGAGGTATTTACTTAAAATAATTTTAAATCACATTAATTAAAAAATATATTTTTAATATAGCAAAAAAAGTTTTTAAATCATATTCACTCAAAAGTATTTTTTAAATATGGCAAAAAATGTTTTTTAAATATTTAAAATATTGCTTGTTTAAAGAAAGATGAAATATAAATAAGCACGCACGAAAGAGAGAGAGGTGAAAAGTGAGAGAGGTAGAAAGAGAGAGGTGGAAAGAGAGATACAGGTGCAAAGAGAGAGGTGAAAAGACAGAGGTAGAAAGAGAGAGAGGCGCAAAGAGAGAGGTGAAAAGAGAGAGACAAATGCAAAGAGAGGAGTGAAAAGAGAGAGGTGGAAAGAGGGAAGTGAAAAGAGAGAGACAAATGCAAAGAGAGGAGTGAAAAGAAAGAGGTGCAAATAGTAGTAGTAGTAGTAGTAATAATAATAATAATAATAATAAGACGAAGACGAGGAAGAAATAGTGGAAGAAGAATATAATAATAATCATGAGGAGAAGGAAGATGGGAAGAATAAGAATAAAACTAATAAGAATAAGAACAACGAATAATAATAATAACAGTAGTAATAATAATAATAATAATAAATAGGAGAAAAAGGAGGATAATAATAAGAAGAAGAAGAAGAAAAGAAGAAGAAAAATTATAACAATAAGAAGAATGAGAAGAAGAAAAAATAGAAGAAAAATGAGAAGAAAAAGAAGAAAAATAATAAGAAGAATAAAAATAATAATAATAAGAAGAACAAAGAACCATAATATTAATATAACAATATTAGGTTGGTGCATAATTATCAGGCGTTTTTAAACAATATTTATTATGAAGAAAGAAAGAATTCAGCAATAACATTTGTAAATGATTATTCCAGAGCGTATGATTATCGACCCGCATTTTTATAACCTGAAAATAAAATAATATTTTTATTAAAAAAAATAAAAAATAAACAATACAGCAATTTTTATTAAGAAAAAACGCCTGATAATTATGCAAATCATATATATATATATATATATATATATATATAAAGAGTGTGTGTGTGTGTGTGTGTGTGTATTGTGTTGGTGCATAATTATCAGGTGTTTTTTAAACAATATTTATTATGAAAAAATAAAGCATAACAATTCAACAGTAACATATTTAAATAATTATTTCTGAGCATATGATTATCGACACATATTTTTATAACCTTGAAATAAAATAATATTTTTATTAAAAAAATAAACAAAACAGCAATTTTTATTAACAAATAACTCGCTTTCAAAAACGCCTGGTAATTATGCACCAACCCAATAAATAGAAGAATGAGAATAAGAAAAAAGGAGAATAATAATAATAATAATAATAATAATAATAATAATAATAATAATAATAATAATAAGAAGAAGAAGAAGAAGAAGAAATAATGCTGAGTCACCTGATCGTACACAATTCTTTTTATAATACCGAAATGAAGGCGGCGGGAAAATGTTTTATCTTTGTTTTTACGCTCATTCTAAACTTTGCAATATAAATATCATTTGTCGAAACAATGTTCCATCACAATACATTTTCCCAACATCTGCTGATGCAATCTAAGTTCCATTTTTTTTTAAGAAAACTGTTTTCTTTTCCGAATGACAACAATATTGCGTCGCTGCAGTTAAACAAGAAACAGCAAACAAAACTACCATCACCTGACTTGTAGCCCGTTTCGTGGTCGAAAATGTTGGATGTTTCCAAGTGGTACCAGGAGTCAACCCAAAAGAAAAACGAAGATTTCGAATGCTGATTTTCACAGAAGGCAGATCATCTTCTTTTGAAAAAGTGGTACGACACAATCTTTCAGACTTTTAATTTAACATCTCTTTTAGTCCTGTGTTAAAAAAAAAATGAACTTTTTGAATAACTGCATGCAAAACCTTACCTTGTGTCAGACCAGGTTGAACTTAGTAAATATTTAAACGAGTCTTCAGTAGTGTTTTCTTTCAGGAACTGGTTTCGTGGATCGGTTGATATTTGGATTTCCCTGTTTTCCATGTTAAGGGCAATTTTTCCTTATGGAAAGAGAGAGTATTTTTATCTTTTTTGATAATCTTAGCTAATATTTGGAACGACCTTGCTAACCGAAACGCTCCCCTGTGGCTCAATCGGTAAAGCACGTCAGGCTATATGACGGTTTCGTATAGGATACAGGTTCGATTTCTGTCGGAGGATGCGTATTTTCTATGAAAATTTCTCGGACATTCAGGCCGGTAAATGTCGTTAATACTGTTTATTATAAACCGATCATTTAATTAAATATTTGCATCTATAAAAAGAACGTATAAACATAAAAAATGTCTTAAAATAATTGTCGGACTTTATCCATTTCATAATATATATATATATATATATATATATATATATATATATATTCATGAATTATTTACACAAAAACAAATGCAAAAGGTTAATGATTTAATTGGCGAAAATCCATCATCATAAACAATTCAAATAATAACAAAAACCTCGGAATCCGTTATGAATAAAAAAATCCTTGTTTCTATAAACTTCTATTTTTACTACAAGCTTTCATCTTCAGGTTCTGAAGATGTCTTCAACATCTATTCCATACCTGAAGATGTTGTAGATAAAAAAAAGAACAAAATAAGAACTAATACGGCAGAAGTTTATAGAAACAAGGATCTTTTCATTCATAACGGATTCCGAGGTTTTTGTATATTATTTGAATTGTTTGCGATGATGGATTTCTCGCCAATTAAATCATTAACCTTGCATTTGTTTTTGTGTGAATAATTCATGAATTTGTAAATTGATTGCACGTTTATCGAAATTATATATATATATATATATATATATATATATATATTATATAGTTACACTTGCGATATTGGGGTGAGTTTAAGTCCCAATAGGCCTTAAAGGCAAGAGAGATAATTGAGAGAACACCCGTTTATTGTGATACAGGGTAATTCAGATTTGTGACCTTAGAAAAATATGGAGAAAATGAGCAGAGGGATTTTCTTTTTGAAAACATGGGTGTTTACATGCGCTACTGCTACGTATGTCCTCTGCAGCCAATCGATTGTGTCTCCTGTTATTGTGGCATAAATTCACTACAGAAGCTATTACTTTAGTCCGAATACATGCAGCTTAGAGGAATAACAATTTGAAGGAAAATTTATCTAACAATTTAAAAAGAATAAACACATATTTCATTTTTGTAAGGAGTGACTTTGAGAATACTTTAATTTATTTAAACCATTTTTCACATCATGATTAACAGCGACTTTATTATACACTTTATTATAGACATAACGTTTCGATCAAGTATATTCTCTTGCCATCTTCATGTATCAATTCTTTGCCTGAGATGATATGTCTGCTGATTATTGTGCACTTTTGTCCTAATGCCAGTTATTCGCGCCTGCTGAGTCGGTATATATTATTTCTGTTGAGGGGTTCTCCCCTTTTTACACAAATGGACTCACCCAGTATATACATATACTACGGCTACGTGAAGACGAGAGCAACACCGAGGAGTCGAGTGGAGTCCAGAGTAAAAGGTTGTAGGTAACCTGAAGAGTGAGGGTGAGGTAACAGCGTTGTAGGAGTCACAGTGAGCGAGCACGTAGACTCAGTAAGAAGTCATCCAACGATACTTCAATACCAAAGACTGTATATATATATTTTGCTACTAACACGTATTCCTGGAATTACTAACCTGCTTTAACAGTTTTTATTATTACGTTAATACATTATTTTCATATATTCATTCCTGGCGTTTGTTATTTATTGGTACCGGATTTCAACCCGGAATCCACAACAACTTGGCGACGAGGATATCGAACTCACACAGGAAGAGTACAAAGAAAAATTCTCCCTTGCCGACCACAACAACTTGGTGTCGAGAAATTGGGACCTACACGGAAAGAAAAAAATTTCTCTCTTCTCACCACAACAGCTTGGGTGACAAGAATTTGCATTTCTCGGAGACTCAAAAGAGAAAATTGCCGTTTTGCCAGTATCCACAACAACTGGGTAACAAAGTGTTACGAGGATTAAAATACGGAAAATCGAATTTTTTCGTGAGACTCTTACTATGGAGGATTTTAAAAATATTTTAGTAGAACTTATAAAATACCAAAATGAACAACAATTACAACTTCAAGAAAGAATGGAAAAGATATTACTACAAACGCAGAAGGAAAATCATGAAAGACAAATGCAAAATGAAGAAAGACAATTACAACTCCAAGAGCTAATTGTAAAACTAGCGAGTTATACACAACAAAATATTGAAAAAGAGGCGACTTTTTTCTCAAGACGTAGTGTGGAACACGATAGAAACATTCAAATACTCCTTAGAAAAGGATAAAAATTTCGGGGACTTTTTCAGACGTCATGAAGACATCTTCAACATCGATTGCCAAAACTGGACAGAAACAAAAAAGCTACGACTATTACTCAGAAAATTAGGAACGGAAGAATATACAAAATTTGTGGATTACATTTTGCCAAAGAAGACCAATGATTTAACGTTTGAAGAAGCAGTTACATGCCTGACGGAGCTTTTCAGCCCGAAAATGTTACTTTTTCACAAAAGGTGGAAATGTCTTAACCTTGCAAAGGATGAAAATGAGGACTATTCCACGTTCGCCGCAATCGTGAATAAACATTGCGACGATTTCAAGTTGGCAGAATTAACCCCAGACAATTTCAAGTGTCTTATTTTTGTATAAGGGTTAGTCTCAGCAAAGGATAAGCGAAATGCGTAAAAGAATGCTTTCAAAACTGCAAAATGAACCGGGATTAACACTACAAAAACTATCGGAAGACTGCCAAAAATGTCTGAGCATAAAAAAGACTCGAAGCATATTGAGGAGTTAGGAGTATCACATATACGTAAGTTAAACAAAAGCTTACGTTTTTCACCCTCCCCGGAAAGAAAACAAAAATTCTAAAATAATGAAAAAAGATTTTCACCCTCCCCGGAAAGAAAACGAAAATTCTATAATAATGAAAATAGTACAACGTACAGGGCAAATAATGATGAAAATCAAAGTAAATATAAGCCCCCCCACACACACACATCTGCATGTTATCGATGTGGAGGACTACACTGGAATAAGGATTGTCGTTTTAAATATAAAAACTCTCTTGCGTGTGGAAAAATGGGTCACAAGGCATCCCAATGTAGGAACAGAAAATTTACTAGTAGAATAAGAGCTACTAGGATGCATGACGAAGACAATACTAACATAAGGAAATATGTGGACTTGAAATCTTAAATAAAAAGATAAAATTACAACTTGATATAGATCCAGATCTGACGATAATTAACCTACAGACATGGAGAAAGCTTAATAGACCAACCATGTTACATACACAAAAAATTGTTAAATCTGTTACAGGAAAGCGTATAAAATTCGAATGAGAAGTAATCCTAAATGTAAAATTTCACGGGAAAACAAGAAAACTCAAAATATTCGTAATGAAAGATACCGAAAATCTGGTGGGAACGGACTGGATGCAAAAGTTCGACGTATAGGATTTACCTATCAGTTCGTTTTGTAAGGGTGCAGCTAGAATTGAATTAAAAGAAAATGTCCAACCAGTATGTAAAAAGAAGCGAAACATGCCATTTGATAAGTTATTGCCTAACAAGAAGAAACATCAGCATACACCTATACTATCCAAGAGATCTTTTAAACCAGGAGAACGGGTTTACTTTAGGATGTTCAGGAACAATATGGCTTACTGGGAGCCTGACACAATAATTAGCAGACTAGGAAATGTGATGTACACAGTACAAGGCGAAAAATTTACCCACAGAAGACATATTGACCAGATACAAAAAAGACGGGTTGAAGAGCCAAATTCGTCACTCGCTGAAAATGACGATTCAATGGATGCAATCTTTGAAGCTTTTAAGATTCAATGACCACAGGAAGACACAGAAACTAGAAGGTCAAACCGGAAAAGAAAAATTACAGAGCCTCTGATTATCGATCCGAAAAAGTAAAAGATATTAACTCTCCCCAAAAAGGGATCTAAGGAGGGGGTGTTGAGGGTTTCTCCCCTTTTTACACAAATGGACTCACCCAGTATATACATATACTACGGCTACGTGAAGACGAGAGCAACACCGAGGAGTCGAGTGGAGTCCAGAGTGACTGGTTGTAGGTAACCGGAATAGTGAGGGTGAGGTAAAAGCGTTGTAGGAGTTACAGTGAGCGAGCACGTAGACTCAGTAAGAAGTCATACAGCGATACTTCAATACCAAAGACTGTATATATATATATATTTTGCTACTAACACGTATTCCTGGAGCTACTAACCTGCTTTACCAGTTTGTATTATTTACGTTAATACATTATTTTCATATATTCATTCCTAGCGTTTGTTATTTATTGGTACCGGATTTCCACTCGGAATCCACAACAATTTCATTACTTGATCTGGGCGAGTTTTATCCGCACTGGGTGTCATACACGCGTGATTCTGTCTCCGCTAAGAATAATCTTAACGGCTATCGATCTAATCGATGAGCCGAATTCAAATCTCTGCCTGGCACGAAATAAATTTTCCTCTTTCTTTCCTTAGTTTGTGAAAGGCATTTTTTTTGCTACAAAAGCTGCTTAAATTTCTTAATTTTCAAATTACTGCTAGTACATTGTGACCGTGTTCTCAATTGGTGTTATTAAATATTGTTTTTTTTTTCTTTTATGGTAAGGGGATCTAAACGATTTTTTTATTTTGCAGTTGGAGGTTTGTATTTCTTCCTAAACCAAAAAAAAAAAAAAAATTGTTCAACGAAACATGTATTAAAGAAGGATTGCTACCAAAATACACAATTATTAAATTACATGTCAATTCTTATATACCATTGCAAATGTACTATTTTTCATGTTGACCGGACACTCAGCAAATGTGGCGTTGTAGCAGACGAAAATGAATTTAATAAGCAATAATAATAGGGGAAAGCCTATCCTAAAACAGAAAACATTGGGATAGCCTACTGCTAGTTCTGCAGAGAAAGTCAGATGTCGTATTAATCCTTTATTAAAGAAGGCAACTGTGTTATCCTTCGTTCTACGATTTACTAACTTTTTCTTTATTTTTAATCACTATTAATAATTTCACATCAGGCTCTAATGTTTTCTAATTAATTAAAAGTTCCCATATGATGCATTTATTTGTATAAGACACTTTGTATTTGGCACGAAAGGGTAATATTTTGAGATACGTCTTCGATAATATACTCAACAGACTCTGTCTTGTTCCTCTATAAATCTACTATTCCTCCCTGTACTCAATATGGTTGCCACATCTGGTCTGGTGCTTCTATGTGAATCTAGAGATTCTTGACAAAATCCGTAGTAGAAACTGCAATGTTATTGGTCCTGACCGGGCACTTTCCCTTCGCAGTAAAACAGTTTCCCTGTACTTTTTCTATACATACTTTAATGTCAATTGCTTTTTCTATACATACTTTAATGGTAATAGCTTTTTCTATACATACTTTAATGGTAATAGCTTTTTCTATACATACTTTAATGGCAATTGTTCTGATGAGCTTTGTTCTTTTGTATCTTCATGAATTTAAATGTAGTCAAAGATTGGCAACATATTTTGCTGCGGAAGTCGCTAAGTGAAACCGTAAGTTCTACTCTAATGTTTTCTTCTTTCACACTTCTCGCCTGTGGAATTTTCTTCCAAATTCTTACCTTCGTGTCAACCAACATCTTCAAAAATGTAAGTCAATTGTCATTTCGATGCTGTTCTTTTTATTGTCCTTTCTACTCAGCTACGATTTCTCAGTTTCCTTCCCAGTAAGCTCTTGTTTCTTAGTGGCTTTATCGCCTTGCCTGGGCTACGCATGCATGGATTCTCGCGTCGAGAGTATTCCACCGAGAATTTTTTCGTGAGAGTAGAAGATACATTTAGTGTCGCAGGATGACCTGCACCAGTAAATTTATTTAAGTGAGAAAGGTTTTTTGCATTCCCTCTCTCTTGTGAATCTGCTTTCTGGTGCAAAGGCTGTCACGAGATGATCGACGTGTAAGGATGCAGGTTATATTTCGGAGTGACCTTCCCATAGATAAGTTGCTTTTCAACCCTCTAGAGCCCCTATCTGCCCATCAAGTTTGCCTCCAGGTCGGTTTTGAATTCAGAGTTTTCCTTCTCATAGACCAGTTGCCATCCCAAGTCTATAGAACCCAGTCTGTCCTGCTATTATTACATAGCTGACGAGGAGAAGAAGAGCATTCATAACTTCCCCAAGGTCTTGAGTGAGATAAGAATCTTACCAAAAGAGATTTAATTTTAAGTAAATATAAACGTTGAGCAAACAGAATTCGAGAAATTCATTAGTGCCTTCTTTGTGGATGAAGCAGTTGTATAGGTCCCACCGACATTGCACGTAAGTGAATGTAATAGATCCGACTAGAATTCGAACTCGGCTCTCCGATTCCTCAATCCGAGCCGCTATCCCTTACTGCCCCGTGCATGCTTGGGATACAGTGATGAAGAAAAAAAAAAAAAAGAAAAGCGAGACTATTCTTAGATGAATCTATATATTAATGTCTAATATCTGTGGGACGTATGCAACTGCTTCATCCACAAGCCAGGCACTAATAAATTTTGCCATTTTAGTTCGTTCTATGCCTGTATTTATTTAAAATTAAGTCTCTTTTGGTAAGAGTCTTATCTCACTTAACCCCAGAACATTAACCATCAATTAAATTTCTACCACTACTGACGATGGATGTCATACCCAATTTTGAAAATATCAATATATATATATATATATATATATATATATATATATATATATATATATAAATTAAATATAAATCTTTATTTGAAATATTTAACATACAGGCACTTCAAACTGTACTTTGAGTTAACATTAATAGGAATTGAACAACATTATTTAGGTAAGTGAAAGATAGCTAGATAGATATTGAAATATCTCATCCTCGTCGCCAATGTGTTGTAGAGTAGTTTTCACAGTGGAGGCTTGTATTTCACTAAGTCGGTCCTAAAAAAGGTTCGACGTACAAAACGTTAGGAACTTGAAATAATAGTTAATGACGCAGCAATCTAGTTGTGGTAGTTGATACTTTAATGTCCGACATCGACTGACTCACCAACTCACTGAGCTCACTGGCGACTGCTACTACTACTACTACTACTTATTATAGGTGGGAGAGTCTATTAACAATAGAATAGATATGTTCTAGTATAACAGTAAGAAAATCAGGTACTGAAAATTATAATTAAAAAAAGGAAAATTTGCGCTGGGTACTATTTACCCGTGGTTAGTATTCTAGGGTTAAGACCAAATAAGACTCGAACGCGATACAAAAGAACGTACTATACCAAAATTCGGGGAACATGAACATCACGAATGCAGTACAGACTTTTCCGCTATCATTTGTGAGCAGTTCTCTTTGAGAGACTGTCTATATACATTCCAAATATTCCTCAGTCCAAGCCGCTATCCATTACTCCACCATGCCCCACATTAATACCTTTCCCAAGGGTATCAGCACGTAAGTGAATGTAATGGATCCGACTAGAATTCGAACTCGGCTCTCCGATTCCTCAATCCGCTTGAGAAACTATGTTATCATTTGACGCTTGGAAATTCGGTGATTAATTTTTTTTCATGGTCAAGTTACCTGAACATTTTTCAGCACTTCATTTATTGTGGAATTACTACTAAAATAATATTAAAATAATATTAAAATATTAATAAAAAATATTTTTATTAAAATAAAATAACATTAAAATATCTCTTAATGACATAGTTGATCATTTATTTCCACACCTACCTTTTCTTTATTATCTATGAATTGCAAAGTTTCTTGGGGGAGACGGCAGAGTGGTATGTCATTGCCTTCTCAATGGTTTTGAATTAAGTTCTTCTCCTAAATTGGCTATCACCAAAGCTAGAGAGCCTAGTGTACCTTACTATTGACTCCATAGATACGGAGACAAGAGATTTACCCCTTTGTCAAGGTTATTAGTGCGACACAATCGAGGAGGCATGCATTTGAACTCGTGTCGTCGATTTTACTTTCCACACCGGTAACTGCTACGTTAGCTTTTCACATTTTAGCGTAGTAGCTTTTAGTATATGGTAACCTGTCTTGTGGGACACGGTGCATTGATATTTACTAAGCATAATTTAGTCTGGCACAGACACATATTTAGAGAACACGGAGAAGGAATTTTGACCGAGGCGAGATTAACTTTTTCTCTCTGGAGAAATGCCTAATTTTCCAATCAATAGTTTTTATATAGCTAAGTCTGGCACAAGGATACAATTTTAAGGCGTTCGGTGAGGATATCTAAATCACTATGAAAGGTGTATAATAAGTGGATTGTGAATGATTTCTTACGCTGTTAGTGTATATTTCACGCGCATGACCCCCGGGAACTCGGGTGTTTGATGATCTGACTTTATTTTTTATTATACACTGATTAAACTCGGACTAAATATAATTCGAGAAAAAAGTTGTAAATTCTGGGATAATGAGGAAAGAAGGCCTAGAGAATCTAAAACTCACAGGACATATTGAAGCAAGGGCAATCTGTTAATAAACCACTTAACATGCTTGTGGTTGTCAAAACAAGGATAATGAGGAACAGTAAAGTGACTGAAGATACTTAGAAAAACAAAAATAGGAAGTTGTGGAGAGCTATGATCTTGGCACACGGAAAAGGAGAAGAAAAAGGGTTTGTTTTTTTTTTTAGACAAAGTTGTTTAGGTTTAAAGTAAAATGTCTTGAGAAAATCTCACTTAAAAGGAATGAACAAAAGCATTTTGGAAACAAAACAAAACAAAAACAAAGAATAAATTTTCCTTCATTTTTATTTTAATGGCAGTAATTTTTTAGAAAAATAAATTTTGTTCAAATATAATCGGTGTTTGTTTTTTCTTTTTCTGGGTAGCGACCCGCCAAATATTCCCATCTGGGTCCTGTTTTTTAGCGTGTCACTCGTCGGCCACCGTTTACGTTTGGAAGTGATTCTTCAAATAATTTTGCCCGCCTCTTTTTTTTTTTTTTCGGTTTTCGTTTTGCTGACACGAACACAATGGGTGATATTCTCTCAGAATGGCGGCAACAGAGCGAGAGAGCAGGTGTCACTGATAGTTTTGTACAGATGATAGAAATTAAGATTCAGCTACTGCCATTTGGAGAACGCAAGAATAATTTTCCTAGAATAATGTCTATGCACCTATTTGCTATATTTTAACATTGAGTATAGAGAAGATATGGCCTACCCGGTCTTTCCAAGGTCTTTTTGCACTACTATTTACCCAAGAGCCACTCAAGTAGAGTGTTGTTTGAAGAGGTTATGACTGTAGTGATCGGAAAGTATACTTTTGGGTGTCTGTTCCCCCGAACCAGAAACTCTTGGGAAGAACCTGTCCAAATGAAACATCCTCTTTACCAATAGAATACGAAGTGGATGAAGAAGGTTCGCACCTTGTGCAGAGCCGGCGCGTCTCACCTTCGACCGGATGGGGTGCGTTTTTGGGGCTCCATTGTGGCCCCCGCTATTTTTTCATGGTCATCCGCCATTTTTAAAAATTATTTTTAAATTGATGTTACATTATCAATCATCAACTAATAATATAAATCGTGTATCTTCATGACCGGGGGTGGTGCATACTACACGGGAACCTTCGAAGAAGTTGTAGCACCAAAATGTCTAGTTTCAGCAGCGTTTTTTTTGTTTTTGCTTTTTGCTTTTTGTACTTTTTACTTTTTTCTACCGAAGTTATATTGTCAATCATCAACTATAATAATCGACAGGGCCGGTGCTTACAAACCCGAACCCCTAAACCGCGTGTGACGACCATGCCTACTTGGCAGGGTGCGGGTACAGAAGTACTAATTTCAGTAGCGCTTATTTTTTTTAGATTGTAATTTTCTATTTGAACAGGTTTTTTTTAAAATCAATTAAGAAGATAATATATCTTGATAAAATCTTTTATATAGCGAGATCATCTACTAAAGTGGATCCTTTTTTTTTTACTAATAGTAGGACTAAACATTAATTAATTCTTTTTTTACTAATAGTAGGACTAGCCATAAATTAATTCTTTTTTTTACTAATAGTGGGACTAAACATTAATTAATTCGTTTTTACTAATAGTGGGGCTAACAAGTAATTAATTCGTTTTTACTAATAGTTGGACTAACGATTAGATAATTCGTTTGAACTAAAGGTAAGACTAACAATTAATTAATTCTTTTTAAATAATAGTCGGACTAACCCTTAAATAATTCGTTTTTACTAATAGTAGGACTAACCATTAATTAATTCGTTTTTACTAATAGTAGGACTAACCAGTAATTAGAATAAAATTTGTAGTCCCTATTTTTTACATAAACATAAAACCGGCAAAATGATCGCTTCAAAAATAAAAAAAAAATGTTTAAAGATTTCATCACATGAATAATTTTCCCCCAAAACTGAAATACTCTTTTTTAAAAGATATTTTTCAGACAATCCCGTTTATGTTGTGTTGGAATTGTAAAACTTTTTTTTCAGCGGAGATGCGTCGGCGATTAATCTTTATGTAAAAATTTGCGACTTAAACATCTTTTTTCGAGTACAATTTTGTTATGAAAGTATTGTTTATTACAAAAAGGATAACATCTATCTATCTATCATATATTGATATATATATATATACAGTGTAATGGAAAAGTAACCCCCGTATTTTATGTATGAGTGGCTAGCCAGCAGTCCTGGCTTAATACCCTGTGACTTTTTGCTTTGGAATTGGTTAAAGGAGCATGTCTACTATACCAAACCTATAATTTGGAAGAACTTGAAGACCGAATACAAGAAGTTATGTCTTCCATACCACAAAAACGTTCCTGTTGAAATCCGTTTGACGCGATATCTGGGCGGTTCGAGAAGCTGGTAGCGAAATCTGGTGCCCATATCGAATTTTAAAAAAAAAAAACCTCGCGCTAAAGGCTTTCCTTTCATATCCATTTCTTGTAAAAATTATAGTTAATAGATAATTTTTAAGGATTCTAAAATGGGGACTTACTTTTCAATCACCCTCTACATTGGTTTGAAAGAGAAGTTCGTAACGTTTTGCAATTGCGGCTGTTTGAAAATATAACGTTATTCAGTTTGTAATCATTATTATAATTTTCACATTATTTCTTCCTATTTCTGGCTTTCTAAATTAAGGGATGATTACCTCAACAATTTCAGGCGCTAACTCAATAAATACGTACGGCAACAACAACAACAACAACAACAACAATTTAGGCAAATATAGTTGTATTCTCATGGTGATCATCATTAACATTACCGAACAGGCCTCTTCCTTCTTCGATTTAGAGAGATAATAACAATATTGCATACAGAGCGTTTTGCACTTAGTACTCTCGAAAGATATGGCATTTTTATCGCTTCTGGCGGCAAAGGAAGAAGTTCAAACGAGAGCAGTTTATAGATGCATGCATATATATATATATATATATATATATATATATATATATATATATATATATATATATATATGTGTGTGTGTGTGTGTGTACGGGCGTGGGGCAGTGTATCATCATTGAAGAGTAAATTGGTATGAGACGCAAAAGATTTGCAAGGCCAGATAAGCCAAGAAGACCACAAGCGCGAATGCGCACGCGCGATCGTATTATCGAATGGGAAGCTGCCACGTGGCCAACAACAAAAATGTTAGTGGCGTCAGACTGACGCTCAGCCGGCATTACACCTTCGTACTTTCTTGACATTTCCTGTACAACAGCTGCAGGTGTCGATGGCTAAAGAAAAAACAAACAAACAAACAAAATAAAACAAATAAAAGCAAAACATATATATATATATATATATATATATATTAGATAAAACTATATTTAACATATTTATCATTGTTGAAAATGTTTATTTAATCTATTAAAGTATAATGTTCTCTATCGTTACTATATGTAATATATACTTATATTTTAATAACTATTTTTTTAATGTTATATGTGATATTATACAGAAACTTTATTGAGTAGGGAATATTAAGACATAATATTAATATAATGGAAATGTGTTTATACGATATTTAATTTTGAGCAATTGAATAATTAATTGTAAACATTCTGTGTAACGCATTTCGTCCTCGAGAAGGACTTAATTGGACTAAACCAATATTTTTTATTGAGGGATTTACATATGTACAAGGGTGGGGTACCCACACATACATACATACATACATATATATATATATATATATATATATATATATATATATATATATATATATATATATATTGCTTATATATTCTGACGAGTGGACGGAATGATTGCTGGAGTAACCGTCTAAGAATCTCTGAAGTCGAGATGCTGAATATAACATCAATCAACTGACAAATTTTATATTTGTATAAATATATATATATATATATATATATATATATATATATATATATATATATATACGCACACACGCACACACACACACACATATATATATATATATGTCTTAAAAAGAATAAAATGTTTACCTTATTCACTACCCGGGTTTCACCCACAGGGTGTCATCAGGGTGTGAGGAAAATTATATTATCCAACATTCCGCACTCTGATATTGCTACTGGAAAGTCCACTGAAGGGTAGTGGGTATAGCAAAATAAAAAAGGAAAAAGAAAAAATTCTCTCTTTCTTTCTTGCTCCCCTCTTTTTCTCTTACTCTTTTCTTCTTCCTAATCCCCATTGTTAACTTTCATCAGGGTTCGTAAATGCTTAATATGTATTTATTAATATGCCTTCATTTAGACATTATCTCAGACCTTTCATTTAATAATGTTTATGATCCGAATAATTACCAATGATCAACTTCTCTTGGCACTATTACAACTGTTGCCGCTACTTTTGCCACACTTGATCTTTCTTAATATGCTCCACTTTTTGTTTGGCCTTCTAGTATTTTTTCCTTCAATTTCCATACATGGTCGGCTAGTTTAGTACAATACCTATGGCTCCGTAGTCTAAATGAAGATCTGTGATTATACCATCGTTTTTTTGTTTTGCCTTCAGTGCATTCTATGTAAACTCTGCTTGGACCACTCTCATCTTCGAGCTTAGTCTTGTAAATCACGCCCTTTGTACATCAGGCAGTATTCATGGACAAATTATTTTCCTCTGCAATTGCAAGATTTATTATTTTCACTATTGTTTTGTACATAAAGCTCTTAAATTCCTCGCATTTTGCCTTTTTATAGTGCTTTCCAAATAGCTAGTGCAACAATGACTTAAATTAAGTGTTGTTATTGAAAAACCTGTGCAATTCAGAAGGAAATATTTTTTGATCAGATTAAAGAAAATTCTTCCTATATTTTTTTCACCTGTAGATTAAAGGGGGGGGTAACCAAATTACGTTCCTCCCCCCTACATGTAGTTACGTATACGTTTTTCTTTTCATCAAATATTTCTTTTGACGAGGAATTTCTTGACATTCTGCATTCAGTTCCCTTTGGAATGTGTTCAATTATTGTTATGGGACCTTACCCATAATAACATAATGGACTATTCCATACGTAATAAATACTGCGCCTCAAGAGGAAGCAGGGAGTTCAGTCCGAAGTCGGGCGTCCGGCTGATCGGCTGATCGGTTGAACTCTCTGCCTTCGGGCTGGGAGGAACCCGAACGAGGCTACGCCGAATGGCGGAGTCTCTTTCGGGCAGGTAAACCGATCTTGAACCCGTTTATACGGGTTCAAAGGACATATTTTTGGCCAAGCCCACGGGCTCGGAGATCCCACGGGCTCGGAGATCCCAAGGGCTCGGAGATCCCACGTTAAACCGGCCTTTTGCCACATGATGCCCTCGTGGGGGGGGGTGACTAAATACTGTTCAGTCTAAGTCTGGAGAGAAGTCCGTCAGGAGTCTGTCAGTCAGAGTGAGCGAGTCAGTCAGTCGAGTCAGAGGCAGTCCGAAACAGAGTCGCGTTCAGACAATTACTACTAAACCTGATTGTTCGTACTAAAACTTTCTACTTCTCTGTATATATTCCTGTTTGTAATATATTTGTGTTATTCCATATCCGTGTTCGAGTTCTTCTTTATTGGTTCTACCTTGGACTATCACCGTGGTACAAGGAACCGGACCATAGCAATTATACTCACCGGGTGATTGGATTTAGAGTTTACATATTTTAACACTGCATTTGGGTTCATGTATGGGGAAACCGTGCCTGTCAAAAGTCTAAACTCATCATCTAAATATTGAACAATTTTCATGTTCATCTCAACTGTTATTTCAAAGTTCATATATTTGAGCCGCTTAAAAAGCTTTTTTTTTCTAATGACATTGTTGACTTTCTTATTATCAGGTACGATGATCAAGCCATCATTGGTTATTTATATGATTAATTTTGTTAATTTTGCTCAATATGAAGACGATCATCAGCTCCGAAACCTTGGCTTCGTCAAATGATCCTTGTGATACATTAAAGGATATTTGACCTATGTTTCTCCGTTGTGAATCAAAAGAAATTTTCGACAATGTTTCAGTCTGCTATGGGACCCTGAGTAATTATTAACGCCGGCTCCACTTTTACAACGTCTCTTACATACATGGCAAACATATATGTTATCTGCATTACCTATGTTGGAAAGCCGTCACATGTCGCCACGCCTCCATCGCCATGGGTCTTGTGAAGAGATATCTACATATATAGATGCCAATGTTACATGCTTGTGTTACACATATAGCATTTCCCCAATCCCTTTAATTTGATGCCCAGTGAAAAGCCGAAGCAAGATGACTGAATGAATAATGGAATCGCATGTTTTATTTTCACGGAGTTTGACCTCTCTGGAATGCTTACGCGCGCACACACACATTGACACACACACACACACACACACACACACACACACACACACACACACACACACACATATATATATGCAGAAATTTAGTTTTAAAGTGTGCTATATTTATGGAGCAAATTGCTCGATATCAGAGATAGAGAGTATGTAAATATAAATATATAAGTGAATATTGAAGTCAACACTCACAGAAGACAGACTGTTTCATGCTAGACGCAATCGTCAGGTGGCCTGAAGATTGCGTCTAGTATGAATCAACCTGTCACCTCTGAGTGTTGACTTCAATATATATATATATATATATATATATATATATATATATATATATATCCATATATATATATATATAGACATATCCATCACATTGACTTACGTGCTAATTACCCTTGGGAAAGGTATGAATCCTAGTCTTCTCCCACCAGCTATGGGTAAACTAGCAGGACAGACTTGGTTCAAAACCTGTGGAGGGTTGTTTGGTGTTCAAAGGTCTCTGTATTTGGCTCTTTAAAAACAACAATTGGTTCAACATAAGACTTTACCGCTCTTAACTTTACTCATTGGTTATTCTACACTTCAGTTCAGCGATCAGGATTTTCGTCTCATACGAGACATAAACATAAAAACTGAAATGAGGGTCACTCATACGTCGAAAACGACGGGAAAGTATACCCCCATATATATATATATATATATATATATATATATATATATATTTGTGTGTGGGTTAAGTATATATGTAGTGTGTCTTCTTTTCAATGCTTCAATTCCAGTTGCAAATTTTAGTCCCAAATTAAGCGCTTTCTTCTGTTCTGTGGTGCAAAGTTTTCTACTTGAAAAGTTGTTGACGAAATCAGATCGTTCTCTGTTTTCTTTTCCATTTAAACTTCGCGCAAAAAAGGTCGTAAGTTATGAAGACGTCTATTTATTTGTCCATTATTTACCTTCGGGGATTTATAGCCGTCAAATATCAGATTCCGAGTTTGCTAGAAAGTTTCCATGGCGTATTTCAATTATTCCCGCTTTTTCGAAAATAATAGTCGAAGAAATGAATTGAGGATTCAAGAAATATTCCGTTTGATGTTCTTTTTATGTTTTCTTTTGCAATGCAGATGAGTAAAGAATTTCCATGAGGGTGGCTTGTAATTAGGAATTTCTTTTAATTCTTGATTAGACGTAATTTTATTATTATATTTCCGTGTCCGTTTGTTTTGTTTTACGGCGTATCAACCTCAATGGGTATTTAATGCCAACAAGGTTTTTTATTGATGGTAATATTTTTTTTCAAATAGATAGATATGTAGAGAGAGGGAGAGAGATAGATAGATAGAGAGAGAAAGAGAGGGGAGAGGTGGAGAGTTAGATAGATAGAGAGAGAAAGAGAGAGGAAGAGAGATTGGTTTGATTTGGTTTGGTTTGTTTTACAGCATATCAACCTCAATGGGGCATTTAATGCCGAGAAGATTTTTATTGATGGTAATATCTCTTTTCAAATATATATATATATATATATATATATATATATATATATATATATATATATATAAAAGAGAGATGGCGAGAGAGGTAGAGAGATAGAGGGAGTGAGATGGGGAGATAGATAAATAGATAGATAGATAGATAGATAGAGAGATAGAGAGAGAGAGAGAGAGAGAGAGAGAGAGAGATTGGTTTGATCTTTGTTTTGTTTTATGGCGTATCAACCTCAATGGGGCACTTAATGCCGACAAGATTTTTTTTGCTGGTAATATATTTTTTTCAAGTAGATATATAGAGTGAGGGAAAGATAGATAGATAGATAGATAGATAGATAGAGAGAGAGAGAGAGAGGGATTGGTTTGGTTTATTTTACGGCATATCAGCTCCAATGGGTTATTTAATGACAAGATTTTTATTGCTAGTAATATTTTTTCAAATAGATAGATATAGATAGATGGATGGTGAGAGAGATTGGTTCGGTTTGTTTTTCTGCTGACAAGATTTTTTATGTTGGTAATATATTTTTCAAAAAATATATTGCTGGTAATATTTTTTGCCTCAAAAATGTATTGCTGTTAATGTGTTGCTGGTAATAATTTTTTCTTCAAAAATTCATTGCTGAAAATAATTTTTTATAAAAATGTATTGCCCTTTTGGGGGTTGGGGGTATTAACTATTTGCCCATAGCTGGGACCCTAACTGGTGCTACCACCCCAGGTCAAGATGAACCTGTGAACATCAGCAATTAAGAAGTGGCTCCACGCTCCTCAAGACCTCCTGATCAGAGTTCTTGCTGTTGGATGTAGTTTATCATCTTAACCATGACGTGGATGTAGTTTATCGTCTAACCCAGGAAGCCTCATTGGGGTGGCGGTCTTATCGCTCTGCAGGTGCAGTCGGTGTATTCTGAAGCCTCAGCCATCAGGGCGTCTCGTGTTTGCATTATTAGTAAAATTGGATGAAATCCGACGGAACGAAGACGATTTTGATAATTGTTTCAAGTCACTTACATTGGATATGTTCTGATTTTGCTAATAAAACAATTATATGAAATAGAATTACGGTAATTTTTCGAAAATAATACGCAACTATAAATAATACGCATCTCAACAAATGATCCAAAATCAAGAAATATATCTATCCCTATGTATAATACGCATCTATAAATTACGAAGACATTTTTTCGACCTTGTCATTAGGAATAAAATCGAAACTAAGCGGCTAAAATAATGTTTTACTGCTGGTGCCAACAGGAAAAAAAATTAAAGTTGGAATTTATTGTAAAATGGCTTCAGGAATCTTGGGATTCCGTCAGTGAGGATGTTATAAAGAAATGGTTTCAAGAAGTGTTGTCTCACGACAGCCATGGATGGCTCTGAAGATGACATCCTTTGGCAAAAGAATGAACAGGATGAAGATAATATTGTGAATGATCATTTGTTTAATGACAATTTGGATATTAATTAAAAAATTCTTAACAATATATACCGTATATTTTAATTGCTAAATATATAGTTCAAAATAAAAAAAATCTAATCCCAGTATAAAATTCGACTTTGGTAACCAGTTATTTTTATTAAAATTTAAATTGAGTAATGGTCAGTCTATATTTAGTACCTTAAGACTGAGTTTTGCAGGAATCTCCGAGTCATGCTACTGGAACGGGATAATATATATATATATATATATATATATATATATATATATATATATATATAATAAATATGTTATAAAAAAGAAAGAACAGTAAGATATATAAGGTGTTCTTATTGATATTTTTATTTTTACAAAACAGTGCTCAATGTAGAGCATAAATATTATAAATTAACTGATTTAAAATATGGTTTCTTCGGTATAGATACTTATAGGAAGTTACTACCTATAGTGTAGTCACTGATGGGGGTTACAGGTTATTCCATTACATCACCTCCACAATTTAAGAATTGAAATATCCAATCCGTCTGTCATCCGCTCTCATACCAAAGTTTGAATTCTGGGTTGACTTGAACATCCTCGCCGGTACGTACACTATATACACTGACGCACCAGATGCCAGAACACATCTGTTATAAGTCTGGGTTTCGATGACATGATCGTGACGTGGTTCCTCCTAACATTTCCTATATATAATGCTAGCCTCTAGGGGTTTTGACATGTAAATTCACACACGCAAACACACACAGATATATGGTAATCGATGACGAAAATTATTTCGTAGGAATTTTTCCATAGTGTCATTCGACTATTCACAATTAGACTGATATATAGATTTGTATATTGTATCGCCATGTCTATCTGTTTCATTCTGTTTACACCTATCTGTCTTTATATATATATATATATATATATAGTAATGCATGTTTCATTAAATAATATAGACAAGTTTTGTCTATTTATTTTAAGTAAGTTCCTTTCATATTGTCTCATTTGGTATATAATCCAAAAATTGTTCAGTGTATTTATTATAACAGAGTATATAAACATTAATAAATTACATAGAATAGAAATCCGAGTTTACCTAAATCGAATAGCTATTTCAAACAACAAGAAGTCCTATGTTGGCATTGTCTAGTCAGAGGTGTGAAGGAATCTTCTGAGTTGACATAGGTCTTCTTATCGGTTGAAATAACTATTCGAATGAGGTAAAAAAGAAATCACTGACACCATAACACCATCAATTATTTTCTAGTTCAAACTACCATCATAATGATTACAATTGCTGTTATTATCATTCCACCACCATTACTGCTATCACTTCTACCACTCTACAATAACTATTTGCTGATACAATTGTTACTACCATCACCTGCTCCTCCTCCACCATTAATACCACATCGCCATTGCCGTATTAGGCCACAATTACGATTACCGTATCAGTACAGAATTGTACTTACTTCTCCCTTCTCCAGCAAAATTAATACCACCTCATAAATACTAATAAGTATTACAAATTGGAATTTCTACCTTTTACATATGCGCAATCGCCAAAAACACACAAATAACCGGCTTTAAAATAATAATAAAACAGCCTTAAAAAATTAAAAATAATAGCAATTTTTACCTATCATTTTCTTACACAGACCCCATCATACGTATATACGTATGCGAGAAAACATTATTCAGCGAACAAAAATAGAAAAACGGTCTGCGTGTTGACAGTGCAACAAAAATATATTCGCTACACAATCGAACATTGAATACAGCGACCAAATGCGTACGTAAGTGCGCAACAACACATATATGTGCATATATGTCCAGTCCCACACTCTTCACATATGTTTATGTTTGTGTGAGCTCTGGTGAGTGAGCGTGCGTGTGTGTGTTTGTCGGCGTACGTCAATGAGTGTAGGTGCGTGTGTGTATGCTTGCGTATGTATGAGTGGCGTCCCGAAGACAATTTTTCTTCCTACTTCCATAAAAACATCGATATACGCAACAATATATAAATCCCAAATTTAAAATAAATCAGTTTGTCTGACGATCGCAAATAGCGTGAAACCCAGAGTCATAAACACACATCAATCCAACTAAATATGTTAGTTCTATCACTGATATTGAGCGCTTTCCAATAAGTACCGCGCATATATAATATATAAATAATATACATATATAAAATTGCATATATATATATATAGACGAGAAGTAAAAACCAGAACAAATCTATTTCCATACCTGAGCATGTCTGTAGGAACAGACGAAAGCTTGTAAAAAATTAAAAAGACCTTATGCAACTGGAATTTATAAACAGGGATCATATCATTCATAGACAGGTTCGGGGTTGGTGTATCTTATTGATATTGTTTGCGAAGATGTATTCCCGCCATTTAAATCAGTAACCTCTATATTTGTTTTATTGTATGAATGATTCATGAATTTATATATATATATATATATACATTTCACGCACACAGACACAGACACACACAGACACACACACACACACACACACACACATATATAGCTATAACTGATATAACAACGGTAAAAAATCACTAGGTTACTCAAAATGCGAAAACCGAATACAGCAAATAAAAATATACAAAATAAAAGAACAAGTAAAAATTAATCCAAATAAATAAATAAATGAACAAATTAACAAATCGCTCCTGCTAAAATAACCGTTGGAACTAATAAAAACAATTATAAATAAGCAAAATTAAGTAATCAATCCAAATAAATAAATAAATAATTAAACAAATTAAAACTGTCCCCTGCCAAAATAACAGAATAGACTACGGCAATCAATCTAATAATTGGACGAATAAATATCTTTAATTATCTTCCCAGACCAAAACAAACTATTAAATAAGCAACTTAAGCAATGTTTTACTATGTTAATAAAAAATCGAAAACCGAAAATAAAAAATGAAAATATAAAACAATATAAATTAACCCAAATAAAAAATAAATAAATAAACAAGCCACTAAGATCTGACGATACAATGTACACATCTATATATCAGTCTCATATTGACATGTGTAAACAAAGGATATATATATAATTTTTTTTCCAGCATTCTAACAATTTTCCTTTTTGCAGAAGTTAAAGAATATAAAAAAATATATATTCCTAAACACCTACTAAACAAAAAAAATGTTGTAATGCTGGAAAAACTTAAACAATTATTAAATCTTCCTTGACGGACGAATTAAAGATGTTTAAAAGAAAGTTACCTTTATATATTTTATACGTTATATATTGATGTATATTTTGGCAAGTAAATTTCCTTCAAACATCTTTAATTCGGCCGACAAGGAAGCTTTAATTAATTTTTATATAGGCTCCTGAAAAATTTATTTCGGATGAGCTCTCTCAAGGAGGAAGTGTGGGTTTGTAAACAGTGTCTATTACGGCTAATATAGCAAGACTCTCCGGTAAAGCGAATCGAGTCCACTGAGTCACTCTGTGTTTATCTAAAAATAAATACGCTAATATTCACCTTCGACCCTGCCGTGTGCCGACGGCTTAGTGGTAGAATCTTCGCCTGCAACCAATTCTGGGTTTCAATCCTAGCTAGAGGTAACCGGGCATCTAGCCACACTGAAGAGCTGTGATACAGCGAAACAGTCTGTCTGTTGATAACAATATATATAATTTTTTTCTTGTATAAATCAACTCTGGGATAGAGATAATGTCTACCCAGAAATCAACCAGTTCCAGTAGGTAAGTGCTCAGTACCTTCTCAGATATAGATATAGTTTATAACTTACTAGTACTAGAGCCTGGCGCTGCCCGGGGATGTAACAGTAAGAGATAGATCAAGTATTGACCATCATAAAGACTGAAAAATAAAATTGACAAAGATTATTGTTTAAGGTTGACGGACTCACATGTCGTAATTAGTTTTTTTTTTGTTTTTTTTTTACCAATTGGTCAAACCCAAACTCAAACAAAAACATTGTTTTCAATCGTTATGTGTCTACCGATTGAATAGAATTTTATTATAAACAATTGTCTTGTAAATGAAATTTTTAAAGCATTCTGAATGTAAAAATAAAGAAAAAAGTGTGCAAGACAATAAGAAACACTACCTGCCAAAAAAAAGTGAAAGTTTTGTTGAAGTCAGTTGAAAATGTAGGAAATCCGATCCCATATATGAACGAACACACACACACACACACACACACACACACACACACACACACACACACACACACACAACCTGGGTTTTATAATAAGTATAACTCGATATGAGTTGTCCCTATTTCATTCTCGCGATGCCTCTTAATCGTGTTTTCAAATTGATTTTGTGCAAAAACAATTGTGTTTTTCCAATTTTTGGCACTGTCAGAACCACCGCAAGGTAATTTTACATAGTCCTGTGACGTTTTGTTGAAATCGGTTGAAAAATGTAGGAAATCACACACACACACACACACACACACACACACACACACACACACACACACACACACACACACACACACACACACACAACCTGGGTTTTATAATAAGTATGATTATACCATCGCCCATCCACATTATTATATTACCATGCAACCACAAAATAGTCCTGTAACCCTTGAGAGTCGTAGTGGAACCACATGAACTGCAGACGTGTCTCGGGAAGGATTGTCTGAGGTGCCGAACTCTTTGATAAGGTTATAAGGCCTTGGCTATTTACCTATATCTGGAGGGATGTGGTTGATTAATACTTTTTCCAAGAATATTTACGCTTAAGTAAATGCGACGAACTTGACAGGAATTCCAAGCCGCTATCCACTACACCACCCACGCATAATTCCGCTTATATCTTTCATTTTCCTGTTACTGTTGGAAATAATACAGGGCGGATAGTTTTTACTTTCAATTTTACCGCTTATAAACATTTATTCTCTCTTTCAGAATTATAGCTGAAAAGCTTTGCCCGATGTTGAAGCCTTGAATGAAAAGTAAAGATAAAACAAACCTGCATTGTACTGAGCTGTTTGAAGGAGTCTATTTGACACAAATCTGTTCTACTTGTAACCATATTTATTTATTTTTTCTTTTTTTAATCATTTCACTTCCAGGCGAAGCAGTAATACCAGTAGTACGCAGAGTGTTACGTGGAGGGAAAGTGAACGAGAATATGAAGATAGCGAATGGGGAGGACTGAGGAAAAGATAAAAAAAGAACGTTCAAGAAGACAGAAGATGGCGATTGACATTACATTTAAATTTTTGAAGATCGTAGTTATCACAGAAGCAAGTAAACAGAATGGAGTTCCACAGGTGAGAAGTGCGAGAAAATAAATTTTTGGAGTAGGAGTGGCGGTTTCATTTGGTTATTTGAAACGGTGTCATCTATCTGCCAATCTAGTAGCACCCTTAAATTAATGCAGTCGGGACATTAGGGGAAAAAACTCGTCAAAGCAGTTGCAATAAAAAAAATATTTGTAGTAAAACAGAGGGAAGCCATGTGACATCGGCGAAAAAATGACTGGGGTCGAAATGCCTGGTCAGGATCTCTTACATTGCAGATTCTTCTTTGGATTTTTTTTATCAAGAATCTGGCGATGTACGGCAGGAGCACCAGATCAGATATGGTAACTGTTGAGCTGTTGAGTGTTTCCGCGTGCATGTATTGAAATAAGGACAAACACATACGTAGGGAAAAATACTGGTATATCTGAAGAGGTATTTACAACAGAGAGATTAGTAGTCAAACGAACGCAGGTTAATCAGTAACAATCAGAAAGAGTATAAAGTCCAACTATATCTTCCGGTAGAGAGACGGAAGTGTGATGGTCACCTGATCTTCCCAGAACTCTCTAGAACTGTCCTATTAGTAGTAGAGAGATCAGTCCATTCTGATGAGAAGGTGGGTGGCTCCAACAGTAACAGAATTCAATGCACAGACGAATGGTAAAAAAAAAAAACTCTTTTTCTTTATCGATTTGACAGGATGTATGGTAGACCGTCAAACATATTGTAAAAACACATGCAACTGGTCTAGTGTTACCCAATCCAGCCTTGACGGAATTCAAAAACGATTGTGTGGGGGTAATTAATTATTTTCCACCTTGAAACGTTTTTCCTTCGCCTACTCTATCGCTGTTACTATTGCAAATATTCAAACGAATTATATTCTATAGACCCATGTGTTCAGACCTTCATAGCCAGGACTCGCCATGTAAAGAATCCGGCATCAAATTATCCTCTTTCCCCTAGTATTCCTTTAGTAAGAAAGAAGATCTACTCAGGCAACTTCTTTCTCAGCACTGTCACTTTCGGAACAGACTCCCGAGAGGATACTTCCGTGGCCACTACATTTTTTAAACTCCTCGTGTACAGAATCAACCGTTATCTACTCTACATATTTCCATATTATGCAGTTCTTTATCTTTCCTCTTTTTACGCTCTTTCAACAATCTCATTCGGTGATTCTCTACCTTGAGTGGCTCTTGGGTCTAGTATTATATGAACAATGCTAAGAAAAGAAGGGAATGCCCAAAACCTTTGTAAAAACAAACGCAACAAAAAGAATGGATGAAACGATGTTTGGACTGAGTGCAGTAACTAACCTGGAGTGAGTATTTGGTACCAAACAAATTACAATATCTTTTTCTGATACCCAAGGAATTGTAAGAAACAATAGCAGAAAATGATGGCATGCCGGGAAAAAAATGTTTCTTTCTTGAAATGCTTGAATATTAAATAAATTGTTTTATCAAAAAAGAAATGAAAGGGAATCAACAATACGAAACTATAAACAAAAATATTTTTTTAATTCTGTATTGTTATTGTTATTGTTATTATTATTATTATTATTATTATTATTATTATTATTATATGTGGATGTTATGTTTCCTGCTTTGTATCCTATAGAGCGGGGTTCAAACTATGGTTCTTACACCCTTTAGGAGAATTGTCATTTAATTGATAGCACTTTTCTTACCATATGGGATATTCCTAGTAGGGCGATCTTCTGGGCAACTTTTATGTTGATGTCACCTGGGATACTGAGTCCATTTCGTTTCTCACGAGACCCAGAGCTCCGATTACTATTGGTACAGTCTCAGTCTTTATTCCCAACACTCTGTTAATCTTGATCTCCAGGTCCTTGTATTTAGACAATTTATCGATGATTTTCATGGAGATGTTTTTTGCTATGTCAATAAGCATTGAACTTCTGAATTTCTTGCCTTTTATGATAACATCAGGTCTGTTTGATTTTATTTCCCTGCCAGTTTGAATTGGTATGCCCCATCGTTATTTTGGGTAAATGTGTCTGGGTGGTTCTCATACCATCTCTCAGTGGTTTCGATTTAGTACCTCTTGCATATCTTCCGGTGCACATATGTCGCTACCTTTTTATGTATGTGGGTATATTCATTTTTTGCTAGTTCCGGACATCTTGAGAAAATATGGCCGACAGTTCCATCATATTTTCCGCAAATCCTGCATTTATTATTATTATTTTTATTTTCTTTGATTTCTGGCGTTTACACATTTCTTTCCGGGTCCCACCCAGGGACCTAATGTTAGAAATGGCGTCATGACACTTTCCACTGACAAAAAAAAAAAAAAAAAAAAAGAATTAAATTACATAAAGCCCTTCGTAAAGTGTGGGCTGTACTTGTCAGAACAATTTTTTGTATCTCCTTGAGGCATGGATTTCCAGGAATCCCTTCAATTAGTCTACTGTAATCTTTTCCAACCAATCCTAGTGTTTCAACTACAACAGGGATTGTTGATATGCCACATTTTCGAGATTTCTATTTCAAGGACCTTGTACTTTGACAACTTTTTGAATATCTTCAAAGATACATTGCAGTCAGCAGGGACTGCCATATCAATAAGGAGACACCGTTTTTGTTTGTGGTCTTTAATAACAATATCTGGGCAGCTGGCCTTGATTGTTCTGTCAGTGTGTATTGTGTAATCCCATAGAATTGTAACAGGTCCTATCTCCGTAACCGGGTCTGGGTGGTGTTCATACCAGTTTCCTTCCCGTAGAAGTTGCAGATTTTCCAGTGCAGATATTGGCCCACTATTATTATTATTATTATTATTATTATTATTTCCTTTGATTTCTGGTGGCTACACATTTCGTTCCGGATCCCGCTCAGAGACCTAATGTTAGAAATAGCGTCATGACATTTACCACTGACAAATAAAAAAAAAAGAAAAGAAAATAACATATTTTATATCGATAAAGCCCTTCGTAAGGTGTGGCCTGTACTAGTGAGAAAAATGTTTTGTATTTTTTTAAGGCATGGGCTTCCAGGAATTCCTTCAATTAGTCTACTGGAATCTTTTCCAATCATTCCGAGGGCTCCAAATACAACGGGGATAGTTGATGTTCCCATGTGCCACATTTTTGAGATTTCTTCCTTGTATTTTGATAGCTTTTTTGAAGATCTACAAAGATTATTATTATTATTATTCTTTTGTATGGCATCCTTTTGCCATAGAGTAATTTCAAGTGCCTGATTATCAATTCCCTATAATCTTTGACAAAAAATGGCACTGTAGGTGAGTTATCTATGCACATTTGGGACATTTATTTTAGATGGAGAGATTTTGCAGATTATATGTGCAGTTCTACACAAAGTAATCTTTTGGAGCTGTGATATGCTGATGTGTCCAGGAAATGTACTCACATGATTTTCGGTACCCATCTTTAACATACCCAATACTCTTATTGAAACAGGGATAATCGTTTAAGTTTCCACATTATTGTTACTTCGATTTGCCGGTCCTTATAATTTGACAATTTTTGAAATTGTTTTTTTTTAGAAACATTGGAATCCTGTGGGCAGGTCATATCAATTAGTTGGCAGGTTCTTTTTTTGAAATTTTTGACACTATATATGGTCTATTTGCACAAATTTTCCTATCTGTGGGCATTGAGAAATTCCATAGAATAGTCACTTCACTTTCATTTCTGACATCATTCGGGTGGGGTTTGGTGTTTATTCTTCGTATTCTTTTCTTATTATTAAGCCCCCTACCACGCTGAATAAAATGGCTCTAGTGTCATCACGATAGTTAAGTAGTATTGAGCTTAGCCAGTACTCAGATGTCTGAGAGTACAGCAAAATGTGAAGCTAAAAAGTAAAAATGGTCGAAATTGTTTAACTCAACTTTCCAAGATTAGCTAAAAAAATGTATAAATTGGCTTTCACAAAAACATGTTTAGGCCAGTGTATAAGGCAATAAAGCCACTAAAACGCAATGGGTTATTAAACGTGAAAGGATAAGAAAAGAAACGCTATTAAAGAGAGAGAATTATGAAAGAACAGAAATTAAGTAAACAGAATATAACGATTGACATTCCGTTTATATTTTTGAAGATAAAAGTTGACCCGGAAACAAGAATCGTAAGAGAGTTCCACAAGCGAGATGTGCGAGAGAAGAAACTATTAGCATAGAACCTACGGTTACATCTAGCAATTGCAACATTAAAATGAGGAGAATCAGTTTCCTAAAATAATATCTAGCTGCCATTGATGAAAGGTCATTAGATCAATTACCATCACGATAGTTAAGCAGTGTTGGGCTTGGCCAGTACTCAGATCTCTGAGAGGTTAGGAATACCAGTTACCGATATATCTGACAGGAATAGTTGGAATTCGTTTGATGGGACGTCAGTCTATTTAAGAGAAGGAAAATTGTTATTTCAAACCTCCGCTACCTTTGCGGCCATAAAGAATCATTGGAAAGTCTTTGGAAGTCAATTCCTAGGATAGTACTTAGGTTCAGAAAAACAGTTGAATTCAACCACATTCTGGAAAATTCTGTGACTATCGACTCCTGCACATTCCAAAGGAAGGACACGAGCCAATAAACGCAGGCGTTGGTGGTGTAGCATCACCCATAAAATTCAGTAAATGATTGGGCCCTGGGGTAAACACTCCAGCGTTACCAAAACACGGAACGGATGATCTACCGGTTATAAACCTGCGCTTGTTTGGTAAACAGACTCTGCGATACCACCACAAGCTGAATCGAAAATTCCCCAGGCGCAAATCTATGATCTCACGAGACGGTCGGATGTCATAGATATTTTTTTTACGAGTAAGATTTATTTAATACGTCAAAACTTACATTCTTACACGGCAAGTTCTAGTAGGAGGACAATTAAATAATAATCCCGATTGTATGTTTACTGCTAACCCGGGTATACGACGGGTAGGTTTTTCTTTTCACAGACCAATTAATCTACTGCTACTTCGGTATTGTTTCGCTCCGTTATTCTTCTGAATGAAAAATAATGACTAAGTTTCGTATTTATCACTAAAATCTGTTTCAGCAATGTTCGCATTTTATATTTTGTAAATTGAAAACCAGGAAGTAAAAGGGATTGTTAACGGTTTGGGAAAATACTAGTGTTACTGAAATAATATTTACCTGTTTTAACGTGTAAAAATTTCATCGCTTTCCGATCTGAAAATTTCTGATGAATCTTAATTCTTTAATTAATGATTGAATAAGCTCATGGCGACGTCTAAGAGAATATCCAGAAAAACTCCCTAAATCATCGTTAAATATTTGAGCTAAACAACTTTAACAAAATAATGCAGTAACAAAAATATATATGAATGCTGATCGTTGATTTAAGAAATA
This sequence comes from Acanthosepion pharaonis, assembly GCA_903632075.3. Taxonomy (NCBI): domain Eukaryota; kingdom Metazoa; phylum Mollusca; class Cephalopoda; order Sepiida; family Sepiidae; genus Acanthosepion; species Acanthosepion pharaonis. The sequence goes on along the minus strand of CAHIKZ030000018.1, from coordinate 198,206 downwards.
AGAGGGTACAAATAAAAAGATTTGAAATTGAGACTTTGCCATTTCATTAAAACTATTGTTGATAATTGTATTTCGTTAAGCACCTCAATCTTTCTTTCTTTCGTTTATTTTCTCACTGAAACCAAGTAGCGTCTTTGATAAAAATTTTGTATTAACTTACGATCAATACAGAATAGTTCATCATTTACGAGATATTAGCCGGAGACGTTAAACATCTATCTATCTATCTATCTATCTATCTATCTATCTATCTATCTATCTATCTATCTATCTATCTTTTTTTTCTTTCTTTCAGTGAAATCAAGTAGCGTCTCTGATAAGTTTTTGTTATTCCACGTGAGGAAAACGAAATAGTTCATTATTTGTGAGGCATTGGCTAACTAAAGGAGGACGACAAGTATAATTATTATAAGATTATATGTATGATATAAATGTATTGCTGATAATTTTACTGTCTAAATACATGAAACGCCCAGAGGAAGAGATTGTTAGAGATGAAGAATTAATACAACAATTGCCAAAAATACAAGACTATTAATTTATGAGAATAATATCTGTAAGTCTTGAAGTTATATTTTGGATTGGAATTATGTTCATTATTTTTGCTGATGATTGCGAGAATAGAAATGTAGTCTTTCAACATTTCTTTGAGAGACTCCATCAGAAATTTTGTCACATTTTGAAGAATTTTACGATGTTGACCTGCAGTAAATAATTCAATAACATTCATGTTTTTTGTCAGGTGACATTCAATTTTGAACAATATAGGAAATTTGGCTATAATGGTCATTTATTTTAATTATCAAAACTCTGTACAGGAAAATATAGGAGCTATCAAGTAAAAAAATGGTCGAAATTGTTTAACTCAACTTTCCAATATTAGCTAAAAAAATGTATAAATTGGCTTTCACAAAAACACGTTTATGCCAGTGTATAAGGCAATAAAGCCACTAAAACGCAATGGGTTATTAAACGTGAAAGGATAAGAAAAGAAACGCTATTAAAGAGAGAGAATTATGAAAGAACAGAAATTAAGTAAACAGAATATAACGATTGACATTCCGTTTATATTTTTGAAGATAAAAGTTGACCCGGAAACAAGAATCGTAAGAGAGTTCCACAAGCGAGATGTGCGAGAGAAGAAACTATTAGCATAGAACCTACGGTTACATCTAGCAATTGCAACATTAAAATGAGGAGAATCAGTTTCCTAAAATAATATCTAGCTGCCATTGATGAAAGGTCATTAGATCAATTACCATCACGATAGTTAAGCAGTGTTGGGCTTGGCCAGTACTCAGATCTCTGAGAGGTTAGGAATACCAGTTACCGATATATCTGACAGGAATAGTTGGAATTCGTTTGATGGGACGTCAGTCTATTTAAGAGAAGGAAAATTGTTATTTCGAAACCTCCGCTACCTTTGCGGCCATAAAGAATCATTGGAAAGTCTTTGGAAGTCAATTCCTAGGATAGTACTTAGGTTCAGAAAACAGTTGAATTCAACCACATTCTGGAAAATTCTGTGACTATCGACTCCTGCACATTCCAAAGGAAGGACACGAGCCAATAAACGCAGGCGTTGGTGGTGTAGCATCACCCATAAAATTCAGTAAATGATTGGGCCCTGGGGTAAACACTCCAGCGTTACCAAAACACGGAACGGATGATCTACCGGTTATAAACTTGTGTTTGTTTGGTAAACAGACTCTGCGATACCACCACAAGCTGAATCGAAAATTCCCCAGGCGCAAATCTATGATCTCACGAGACGGTCGGATGTCATAGATATTTTTTTTACGAGTAAGATTTATTTAATACGTCAAAACTTACATTCTTACACAGCAAGTTCTGGTAGGATGACAATTGAATAATAATCCCGATTGTATGTTTACTGCTAACCCGGGTATACGACGGGTAGGTTTTTCTTTTCACAGACCAATTAATCTACTGCTATTTCGGTATTGTTTCGCTCCGTTATTCTTCTGAATGAAAAATAATGACTAAGTTTCGTATTTATAACTAAAATCTGTTTCAGCAATGTTCGCATTTTATATTTTGTAAATTGAAAACCAGGAAGTAAAAGGGATTGTTAACAGTTTGGGAAAATACTAGTGTTACTGAAATAATATTTACCTGTTTTAACGTGTAAAAATTTCATCGCTTTCCGATCTGAAAATTTCTGATGAATCTTAATTCTTTAATTAATGATTGAATAAGCTCATGGCGACGTCTAAGAGAATATCCAGAAAAACTCCCCTAAATCATCGTTAAATATTTGAGCTAAACAACTTTAACAAAATAATGCAGTAACAAAAATATATATGAATGCTGATCGTTGATTTAAGAAATAAGAGGGTACAAATAAAAAGATTTGAAATTGAGACTTTGCCATTTCATTAAAACTATTGTTGATAATTGTATTTCGTTAAGCACCTCAATCTTTCTTTCTTTCGTTTATTTTCTCACTGAAACCAAGTAGCGTCTTTGATAAAAATTTTGTATTAACTTACGATCAATACAGAATAGTTCATCATTTACGAGATATTAGCCGGAGACGTTAAACATCTATCTATCTATCTATCTATCTATCTATCTATCTATCTATCTTTTTTTTCTTTCTTTCAGTGAAATCAAGTAGCGTCTCTGATAAGTTTTTGTTATTCCACGTGAGGAAAACGAAATAGTTCATTATTTGTGAGGTATTGGCTAACTAAAGGAGGACGTGACAAGTATAATTATTATAAGATTATATGTATGATATAAATGTATTGCTGATAATTTTACTGTCGAAATACATGAAACGCCCAGAGGAAGAGATTGTTAGAGATGAAGAATTAATACAACAATTGCCAAAAATACAAGACTAATAATTTATGAGAATAATATCTGTAAGTCTTGAAGTTATATTTTGGATTGGAATTATGTTCATTATTTTTGCTGATGATTGCGAGAATAGAAATGTAGTCTGTCAACATTTCTTTGTGAGATTCCATCAGAAATTTTGTCACATTTTGAAGAATTTTACGATGTTGACCTGCAGTGAATAATTCAAAAACATTCATGTTTTTTTCAGGTGACATTCAATTTTGAACTGTATGGGAAATTTGGCTATAATGGTCATTTATTTTAATTATCAAAACTCTGTACAGGAAAATATAGGAGCTATCAAGTAAAAATGGTCGAAATTGTTTAACTCAACTTTCCAATATTAGCTAAAAAAATGTATAAATTGGCTTTCACAAAAACATGTTTAGGCCAGTGTATAAGGCAATAAAGCCACTAAAACGCAATGGGTTATTAAACGTGAAAGGATAAGAAAAGAAACGCTATTAAAGAGAGAGAATTATGAAAGAACAGAAATTAAGTAAACAGAATATAACGATTGACATTCCGTTTATATTTTTGAAGATAAAAGTTGACCCGGAAACAAGAATCGTAAGAGAGTTCCACAAGCGAGATGTGCGAGAAAGAAACTATTAGCATAGAACCTACGGTTACATCTAGCAATTGCAACATTAAAATGAGGAGAATCAGTTTCCTAAAATAATATCTAGCTGCCATTGATGAAAGGTCATTAGATCAATTACCATCACGATAGTTAAGCAGTGTTGGGCTTGGCCAGTACTCAGATCTCTGAGAGGTTAGGAATACCAGTTACCGATATATCTGACAGGAATAGTTGGAATTCGTTTGATGGGACGTCAGTCTATTTAAGAGAAGGAAAATTGTTATTTCAAACCTCCGCTACCTTTGCGGCCATAAAGAATCATTGGAAAGTCTTTGGAAGTCAATTCCTAGGATAGTACTTAGGTTCAGAAAACAGTTGAATTCAACCACATTCTGGAAAATTCTGACTATCGACTCCTGCACATTCCAAAGGAAGGACACGAGCCAATAAACGCAGGCGTTGGTGGTGTAGCATCACCCATAAAATTCAGTAAATGATTGGGCCCTGGGGTAAACACTCCAGCGTTACCAAAACACGGAACGGATGATCTACCGGTTATAAACCTGTGTTTGTTTGGTAAACAGACTCTGCGATACCACCACAAGCTGAATCGAAAATTCCCCAGGCGCAAATCTATGATCTCACGTGACGGTCGGATGTCATAGATATTTTTTTTACGAGTAAGATTTATTTAATACGTCAAAACTTACATTCTTACACGGCAAGTTCTAGTAGGAGGACAATTGAATAATAATCCCGATTGTATGTTTACTGCTAACCCGGGTATACGACGGGTAGGTTTTTCTTTTCACAGACCAATTAATCTACTGCTATTTCGGTATTGTTTCGCTCCGTTATTCTTCTGAATGAAAAATAATGACTAAGTTTCGTATTTATAACTAAAATCTGTTTCAGCAATGTTCGCATTTTATATTTTGTAAATTGAAAACCAGGAAGTGAAAGGGATTGTTAACAGTTTGGGAAAATACTAGTGTTACTGAAATAATATTTACCTGTTTTAACGTGTGAAAATTTCATTGCTTTCCGATATTAAAATTTCTGATGAATATTAATTCTCCAATTAATGATTGAATAAGATCATGGCGACGTATAAGAGAATATCCAGAAAAACTCCCCTAAATCATCGTTAAATATTTGAGCTAAACAACTTTAACAAAATAATGCAGTAACAAAAATATATATGAATGCTGATCGTTGATTTAAGAAATAAGAGGGTACAAATAAAAAGATTTGAAATTGATATTTTGCCATTTCATTAAAACAATTGTTGATAATTGTATTTCGTTAAACACTTCAATCTATCTATCTTTTTCTTTCTTTTACTGAAACCAAGTAGTGTCTCTGATAAGATTTGTTTTCCCACGTGAGCAAAACGAAATAGTTCATTATTTGTGAGGTATTGGCTAACTAAAGGAGGACGTGACAAGTATAATTATTATAAGATTATATGTATGATATAAATGTATTGCTGATAATTTTACTGTCGAAATACATGAAACGCCCAGAGGAAGAGATTGTTAGAGATGAAGAATTAATACAACAATTGCCAAAAATACAAGACTAATAATTTATGAGAATAATATCTGTAAGTCTTGAAGTTATATTTTGGATTGGAATTATGTTCATTATTTTTGCTGATGATTGCGAGAATAGAAATGTGGTCTTTCAACATTTCTTTGAGAGACTCCATCAGAAATTTTGTCACATTTTGAAGAATTTTACGATGTTGACCTGCAGTAAATAATTCAATAACATTCATGTTTTTTGTCAGGTGACATTCAATTTTGAACAATATAGGAAATTTGGCTATAATGGTCATTTATTTTAATTATCAAAACTCTGTACAGGAAAATATAGGAGCTATCAAGTAAAAATGGTCGAAATTGTTTAACTCAACTTTCCAAGATTAGCTAAAAAAATGTATAAATAGTCTTTCACAAAAACATGTTTAGGCCAGTGTATAAGGCAATAAAGCCACTAAAACGCAATGGGTTACTGAATGTGAAAGAATATGAAAATAACACTATTAAAGAGAGAGAATTATAATAGAACAAGAATTAAGAAGACAGAATATAACGATTGACATTAGCAATTACAACAGTAAAATGAGGAGAATCAGTTTCATAAAATAAAATCTAGCTGCCAAAGATGAAAGGTCATTAGATCAATTACCTTGAAAGTATGAACACAAAAGGAACGATAGGCAGTGATAAAGTGACTGAATCCGAGATGCAAGCTCACGACGAATAACATGGCAGATTCTTCTTTCGATTTTATGAAGAATTAATTAATAACTGTTAATTGCAAAGCATTACAATCAAAATACGCTCGTTACTTCCCCTTTAAAATCTTCTCTACCTGGTCATGTTAACATTTAAAACCGTTCGACCAAATCTTGTAATTTGACAAAAATCCAAAATTTGAGACTTCAGTTCTTTACCTGTTCTCTATCCGAAAAAAACATAAAAAGCAAAAAAACATTGGCGCTTTTTTAAATAGTTCATTGTAAATGAAGCTGTTGTCTAACTTGCTATGGTGTCGTATTTAGCAATCTGGTCTCTCTAGTCTGTTATTACTGCAGGCGCATATTAGCCTAATAAATATTAACAGTACCTGTCTATATTTCTGAAATGTGCTATTGTAACTATTTACCATTATTAACATCATTCTGACTGTTGGCCTCTTTATTTTCATATTCACGACGTTTTGACTGTAGTAGCCTCCGACCTTCGTCAGGTGATATACGCTGGAATTTCGAACAGAACCCTTTATTTAGTTCACGGGGGGGATTGCTCTAATTAATGTGCTATGCATTTTTTTTTGGGATATTTCAATTTCAGTTAATTCCTTTTTGTTCCCTCTCTTCTGGCCAAGTACTGAAGTCGAAGCTCTTTTGGTCAAGTCAGATTTTGTTTTACTCAACCAACGCTTTTATCCACTGGGCCATGTATCCTTTCGTTTCATAGATTAGTTTGGTTTGGTTTGTTATGTTTTACGGCATATCAACCTTAATGGATTATTTAATGCTGACAACATTTTTATTGCTGGTAATATTTTTTTTTTCCAAAAATGTATTGCTTGAAATTTTTTTCTTCCAAAAATCTTTTTCTGGCAATATTTTTTTCCTTCAAAAATGTATTTCTGGTAATAATTTTCTTCATAAATCTATTGCTGGCAATATATATTTCAAATATGTATATAGCTCGTAATATTTCTTTTTCAAAAATGTATTGCTGGTCATATTTTTTTAAATGTATTGCTGGTAATAATTTTTTACTAACTTTTTTTTGTTATTAAAACCTATTTTTACACTTTCATAGTATTTTGACCCCAGTTTGGGAGTAACTATTTGCCCATAGCTGGGACCCTAACAGGTGCTACCACCCCGGGTTTGGGTGGGACTGGGAACACCAGCAATTAAGATGTGGTTCCACGCTCCTCAAAACCTCTAGAGCAGAGGCTTTCCTGTTGGATGTAGTTTATCGTCTTACTCAGGACGCATTGATAGATTGGTGAGTTTAGGAAAGAAATTGATCTGTGGGACGAACTTGCTAATTCTATCTCTACTGCAAGCATCCATTGTTCTCACCAACTTATGAAAGATATTGAATTTATCAGGTGAAGCTTTGTCAATTGTTATTCATTTTTATATATAATTTCTTTCGTCTTAATTTCAATTGCAGACTTACGGCCATATCACGTTGAAACACCGGTTAGCGAACGATCACCGAAGTCAAGCAATGTTGAGCTTAGTCACTAACCAGATGGGTGACCGCTTGGGTATAGCAATTACTGCAAGCCTGAATGTGCAGGTGGTGTAATGGATAACGGCTCGTAATAAGAAATCGAAGACCTAAGTTCCAATTCCAGTCGGGTTCATTATATTTACTAACGCGCAAATACTCCTGGCAAAGGTAGGAATCCACCTATTCCCCCAACTATGAGTTAAATAGTAGGACTTATATAGAAAATCATTTCTAACGTCAAACAGTTCTTACAATCTGAAAATATTTGCTGGTTTTAAATAACCTGAAAAAGTTAGATAACTCGTAAAAAATAGCAACTCAATCAATCAAATTTCAGTTACTTTATACGACTAACGGACCGTGATTCTTTGGTTTTTAGGAAGAGACACGGGTTGTAAGCAATCAACATTCTTTTCATTCTAGAATTTTATCTGTCGGGAGCAGCTTTATTACCGATTAAACCACGGAGACTACCACAGAAGCTAACCTCTAACTATATAATTTTCCATTTTTTATTAATCCCAAACGTCTGATACGCACACTGTAAGTATTAATAGTAATATTTAAAAAAAATATTGCATTGTGATTTTTAAAATAATTTCACCCAAGCAAGGCAATAAAGCCACTAGGATGCAAGAAGTTACTGAGTGTTGGAGAATATGAGAAAAAACTACTATTAAGTTGAGAGAACAATAAAAGAACAAGAATTGAGAAGAGATTGAAATGGCATTTACATTTTTGAAGATTAAAGTTGTCTTGGAAACAAGAAGCAGAAAGAGAGTTCCACAAGCGAGAAGTGCGAGAGAAGAAACTGTTAGCCTAGAACTTACGGTTACATCTAGCCACTTCAACTGTAAAATGATGAGATCTTACCGCCAATCCAGTACCGCGCTTCAATTCATAAAGTCTACGTACCACAGGGTAATGTTCCTCCGAACAATTTCCATGGAAGTATTTATAGTAAGCTACGCTACGGTGGTGGGAAAGTGACCAAAACCGAGATGTCAGATTATGACCAATAATATTGCCGATTCTTGTTTGGATTTTATCTAGAATCGCTAAATATACAGCAGGAGTACCCGACCAGATGCGACAAAATTATTCAAAGCAAGGACAAATGGTCGACTTATAAATATGTAAGATAGATTCTGTCGAGAAATATTGTGTATTATTATTATTATTATTATTATTAATTATTTGCATTTAATAAATTAAAGAAACTATATATTGTGATGAATGCAGTAAAACACTATCAGAATATGCAAACAAAGATGATAGCCTAGCAGAAAAAATAGGACTATATAAGATTTAATCTGTAGTTGGTGGTTTTCGTGACCTAATCGCAAATGCAGCTGTCTAATCAGTGAAAAACAGTCTCTGACAATTTCCTCGCCAAATAGGGATAAACGTTTTAATCTTACTGAATAGGCTGGCCTATTTTTGACCTATGCTGTTTATCGTAGACCCTGGAAAGACGACAAAGTCACAAGGAAAAAAAGACGCGTAAAAAATTAATAATAATATATACAAGACATTTGCGGTGCAAAAGGCACTTAACGATAAACTGATGCCCTAAATGACGCCCATTTTGATATAAGATTCGTAATAATGGATGGTTACTATTAACTTAAATAATATGAGAAGAATATGAGTTACAAGTGCGTCAAAAAGTTCTGCAACTGTCAGCAGATTAAAATCTTTACAGGTTGTCATTTAATAAAGACGTATGAGAAATGCAGAGTATCACTACCCACGCAAATATTCAATTCATATATTTGCAGACGTTATCAAAATATATAACAATGGCGAGGCAAAGAATATTGCCAGACGAACCAGCCAGTCGTTTTGGTTGTCCCTTCAAAGATGAAACAACTATGCAAACAAAACAGCCAATCAAAGGCAATGTCTCATCGTTGTTAAGACATACCAAAAATATCAGCTTTATCACTCGTTTTTTGAATTTGTCACTATCCAGCAACCTTTCATTTGCCCTTCGGAAATAAAATAAAAAGCAAAAAATCTATTTCTGGAAATATTTTTCATTGAAGAAACCGGTGTCAAAAGCATTTTGTTACGGGTGCCTATAAACGAAGCAAATATCTTTCGCTGATATAAAGTGTTTTCTTACCTGAGCGAGTCCTCGACAAGTTTGCTTGTGCATGGGAAAATATTACGTACAATTTTCACGTCAAATAAATACAACGTTATTCTTTATATCTATCTGAACTTTCCAGTTTCGATAGAGTCCAAAAGCTTCTCCGCGTCCTTGTAGGTAATGAATTATTTTCACTCTACAAATGAAACGTGGTAAACCTCTCGCTACTTTGTCACTATTTCCATGGAAAGTGTTCAAACGAACTAGGTTCTTTAGTTCCACTAGTGTTAACCTCCCCGACAAAGACCCGCCATGCCACGCTTATTGTAGCGAACTAGTTTCACTACCTTCGTATTCCATTAGTGAGATGGAAATTCCAATGGAAAAGCTTCTTCGCACGTACCTCTGCTTTGTGGAACAGACTCCCAAATTATTAAAATCTTAACCAGTTCAAATCTAGGCTTCACCGTAATCTATTCTACATATCTGTATAAATTGTGTCTCTTACCTCTTTGTCGTCCTCTAACTAAAATTGTCCTTGGTCGTTTCACAGGGTAAACATTATTATAAAAAAAAACACGCGTAGATGTTCTTGTTTGAGCGAGGTAATTCATTTACATTCAACTTTAAAACATCCATTTAAAAATAGTCATTTATTATTTACACAAAAATATTTTAAAAAATCTATCATCTATTAAAGAATTTGTTAATAATATTGACAAACCTACTGCCACTGTAGTGTCATAGATGTACAATCAAAGTTAATGATATGTCGATTGTCTTTATAAAATCAGATGCAAAAGTGACACTATTGACAAACTGGGAGAATAATCTTAATGGCTAGAGATTTTAAAACTGAAATAATCGAAATGATCAATGACTTTTGAAAGATATTAATTTTGTTATTATTCTTTAGAAAATATAATTTGTAAACGATCTGGGTAAACATTAGTGAAACCAGATCATTTATCTTCTGTAAATATCCGCATGAATTGGGTCCCGTACCCATTAATGTGTCGTCCTCTGCCCCAAATTGTCCTTCGTCGTTACACAGGGTGAACATAATTTTAAAGAAAGAACGTGTTTTATATCTTGCCCAGCGTAGAGGTTCTTCTTTGATTGACATATTCAACTTTAAAAATCCATTTAAAATTAGTCATTTATTTGCAACCTGGTCATTTATTTTTATAAATAAGCACTTGTTTTAAGGACTTCGCTATTTAGATAAAACCATTAACTTGTCTTCTGTTTATCGGATCCTTTTGGGAAAAGTACCTAATTACCTTTTATTGTTTTGATTTTTTACGGTTTATCAACCCCTTGCTGGTTATTCAAAGGCCGGGCATATTTTAGATTTTAAGAATTTTTTTTTTTTTTTGAGAGAATATTGCATTAACTCATTTTTTTAGTATAACAACGGTTTTGCAACGTACAAATCCTATTATTTAATCCACAGTTTGGATAAGAAGATGGATTCATAACTAAAGTGAATATAACGAACCCGATTGGAATTCGAACTCGCCTCTGCGATTTTTTATTCCGAGACGCTATCCATTGCACAAACCCTCACACACACCTGATGAAGGCCAGATGGCACAACGGCCGAAACGTTGTGATGACGGCAACAAAGATGAGGAAGCTGCCCGCATGTAAATAATAATGACTCTTCATCCCAGAAATTCAGGCATAAATTATAATTTATAATATTAGATTTTCAAAATATATTTTAAATTAAAATTCCGAAAGAGATTGATATGAAAATAACAAAGAGAACATTTTATACATTAGGAATGAGTAGCATATTTTTGTACAACTATTATAATAATATATTTGAACACGATTAAAAAGATTTATTCTAAAACCGAACATTATTTTCCGAACGTCATAATACTATTTTCCAGTGTACACACAAAATGCGTCACGTATTTGAGAACAAAATTTTCCGACCATCTTGATAGGTTATTGCCCGTTATATTCAGTAACACATGTTGAAACGGAAGATTACTGTCGAAATATCCCATGATTCATACGGGCGCCGATCATAAACTTAAAATCCCGAATGTCGAAGGCCTGAAATTTAAAATCCCGAAATTTGAAATCCCGAAGTAATAAAATCCATAAAGTTCAGAATCGTGAAATTTAAAATCCAGAAAAATGTGATTCCCGAAAAATAGCGTTTAAATTGCGTTTAAACATTTGAAACATTTAAAATTCATTTAAAAATTACACAACCAGAAGACGATATCGGTGATGGAAAAATTTAATAAGCAATGCTCATGTTGGTGTTTATCTCATTATTGGAGAGTTTCAAAAAGAGCTGTAGCACGTAGAAAACAAACGTGAACGCATACTTCGAGGAGAGGCTTACCCAAAAAAAAAAAAACAAGGTACGTTTTATCGTGATGAAAGTCTTAGAAATATAGTTAACGATCGTGAAAACCGACAAGATCTTATGGCCTATCTTAGGGTTCTTGCCCATAATCTTTTATGATAAATTATTCATATATTTTTAATGAATCTTGAATGTTACAAATATATAAACACTATTTAAACGCTATTATGTAAACATTTAGAAATAAGGTTTGGTTTGGTTTGTTTTACGGCATATCAACCTCAATGGGTTTTTTAATGCCGACAAAATTTTTATTGCTGGTAATGTTTTTCTTCAAAAATCTATTTCTGGAAATATTTTTCATTGAAGAAACCTATAACTGGTCATATTTTTTTTTCAAAAATGTATAACTTTGTATTGCAGGTATTTTTAAAAAAAGTATTGCTGATAATAATTTTTCCTTCAAAAATCATTGCTGGTAATAATTTTTTTCATTACAAAGAATTTGTTGTATTAAAACCTATTTTTACGCAACTTTGCGTGTTAACTATTTGCCCATAGCTGGAACCCTAACAGGTGCTGCCACCCTGGGTCAGGGTGGACCTGGGAACACCAGCAATTAAGAGGTGGTTCTACACTCCTCAAAACCTCCTGATCAGAGGTCTTGCTGTTGGACGTAGTTTATCGTCTTACACAGGACGCTAGAAATAAGGTATTTCTTAAAAGGTCTTTTCCAATTACTCCCAAAGATTATTTTTTGGAATTTTGATCTTTCAGGATTCTAAATTTCGGGATATTTCGTGATTTTAATACAGTTGGGATTTCAAATTTCGGGATTTTCAATTTCAGGATTTCGGGATTCAGCTTTTTAAATTTCCGTATTATAACCTAAACTCGTTTCATATATGCTAGCAGTAATGTTTATCTTTATCCGACATTCGAATAATCTAAAAGGCATCCAAATATATGAGTTCGTTATTCGTTGTCTAGATTGCTGTAAAATGGCTGCAACAAGATTCCTTTGTTTCAGGAATATTGTACCTCTAAGAAATGTTTCTTCCAAGCACAGTTGTGTACCAAATACATATACCGGCACGATTAATTTATTTAATTCAATTTCCACCCACTTTCCGGCACGGTGTTTTTTTTTTGTAACGATACACATATCATTTTAAAGATAATTTTACCCGGGGCACGATTGTTTTGTTCCAAGAATCAAAAATATCTCTGGTGTTTTAAAAGTTCAAAAATTCCCACAGGCACGGCTATTCCAGACACGGCTATCCCAGGCACGGCTATTCCAGGCACGGCTATTCCTGGCACGGCTATTTCTATTCAACCTGTGAGTATCTTTAAACTGTTTCAGTTTTGATCAAGTGTTTGCTTAAAGTTTTTGGCTGAAAGACTCTACAGCTCAAAATCCAACGTATGTCAAAGCGTGTCTTCAATATAATTTACTGTCTTGTGCACATTCTGAAGTTCAACATCTTTTATACGAAAGATGTATACTAAATTTTTGTTCTCTCTAGCATAGAGATCAATAACGAATAACAGTCTTAGATGGTTTTGCTTAGTGGTTGAGGTAGTTGCGCATTCCCTAACGGCATTAATGAACATTAATGATACTGAAAGGCCGAAACGTTGTAATAAATACGGCGACACAAGATGAGGACAATAGTCCGAATAATGTAAATAGTGTACATAATACCTCATCTCAGAAATATAGACAGATACTGAAAGGCCGAAACGTTGTAATAAATATGGCGACAAAGATGAGGACAATAGTCCGAGTAGTGTAAATAGTGTACATAATACCTCATCTCAGAAATATAGACAGATACTGAAAGGCCGAAACGTTGTAATAAATATGGCGATACAAGATGAGGACAATAGTCCGAGTAGTGTAAATAGTGTACATAATACCTCATCTCAGAAATATAGACAGATACTGAAAGGCCGAAACGTTGTAATAAATATGGCGACAAAGATGAGGACAATAGTCCGAATAATGTAAAAAGTGTACATAATACCTCATCTCAGAAATATAGACAGATACTGAAAGGCCGAAACGTTGTAATAAATATGGCGACAAAGATGAGGACAATAGTCCGAATAATGTAAAAAGTGTACATAATACCTCATCTCAGAAATATAGACAGATACATAAGTGAAATTGTTTTTATATATATTTTAGAGTCAGGCTGCTCGATTATGTTAACTTGGTGCGTGACTATATAATTGTGTTGACGTGTTAAACTTCTTATGGAATGGGCTTCTCCTATTTTGATTTCTATCATGTTTTACAAGATTCAGCCATATTTGCTACCACACACGGCATCGAAATAAACAAACAAAAAGACTTCTATTGGTAAGTTGATAATCCCGATGACTGAGAAATAATAAACTGCTATTTTGACTGCAATCATGAGAAGCTATTAGTTTTAGAAAAAAAAAATTGAATATTTCCAGATTCGTGAGTTCACATATGTGGGGAGGGAAAAACATTAAATGAAATATATAAGTAAAAATATAAAAATAAAAGTAAAGGCAGAGGCGTGGTTTTTGCAATAAAGATATGAAACTGACATTTTTCACATAAATATTAAGGACAACAATACAAAACATGCATAATTCGATACAACATATAAACAAATGTTCCGGCAGTTATTTCTGCGTTTTGAAATACTTACGGGGTATAAAAAAACAATATATATTCATAGTTAATGCTCTCCACATCTTCCTGTACTTTACAGCAGTGCTTCTCATCCCTTTTCAGCCCATGGACCATTTTTTTCTTAAAAAATTCAAATGGACCACTCCTACGCTTACTTTTAGGCTGTTCAATTTTCACACTAAAATGCTCAATGAAAAGACAAAGTAGTCTATTTACACTCTAAAATTTATTTTAGTAAACAAGGATAATACACAGCATATCAGAATCAGTTATGATGATGTCATTCACTCTTAGTCCATTCAGCTAGTGACTACCTTGATCTTGGTGTTTCTCACACAAGATATCATAACCGATTTTTATAATGTCATTCACTCTTAGTCCATTCAGCTAGTGACTACCTTGATCTTGGTGTTTCTCACACAAGATATAATCAGTTTTAAAGGTGTAATTCATTCTTAGTCTGATAGTTCCTCTACAGTTGGGTTCTAATTTATTTCTTTTTCTGCTAAAAACATACGCAACAGCTGAAAATCCAGGTTCCACCATCCATGTAGTAGGGAAAGAAACATTATATATAGTATATATAACATTATATATATATATATATATATATATATATATATATATATGATAAAAAATAAAATAAATATAGACCTGCATAATACCTACGTAATTTCGAGATTTTTAAATATAATAGACATATGTGTAATTAGGCAAAATCTTATGTCTTTTAATTCTCCAAACTATGAATAATTTAGATACATTTTTGTAAAATGCCAATAATTTTTGATGGCTACAAATTCTCTGTGGACCACTAGAAATGCTTTGTGGATCACGGGTGGTCAACCTAGACCTCGTTGTGAATTTTGCTTTACAACTTCTGACAAGGTTTGACTGTCTAGCTTCCCACATTGTCTCTTGCTGTTTCTAAAAAATGCCATGATGAAGCAAATATATTTTCTGTAAGTGATAACATTAACGTTTCTGATAAAAGACTACAAATGGCGGAAACTTCCTCTATATGTTGTGTCCCTTCAGGTCGTGTGTTATCATGGCACTCCACAACTTCATTTTCTTTGTAGCTCTTAACAAGGGGTGTAGAATTAATTTCAACTCGGAACTAATTTCAACTTGGAACTAAAGATTAAGGTTAAGGGTTAGGGATCAGGGTTTTAGATTGAGTTGAAATTAGTTCCGAGTTGAAATTAGATCCGAGTTGAAATTAGTTCCGAGTTGAAATTAATTCCGAGGTGAAATTAGATCCGTGTTGAAATTAATTCCGAGTTGAAATTAATTCCGAGTTGAAATTAGATCCGAGTTGAAATTAGATCCGAGTTGAAATTAATTCCGAGTTGAAATTAGTTCGGAGTTGAAATTAATTCTGACTTGAAATTAGTTCCGATTTGAAATTAATTCCGAGTTGAAATTAATTCTGACTTGAAATTAGATCCGAGTTGAAATTAGTTCCAAGTTGAAATTAATTCCGAGTTGAAACTAGTTCCGAGTTGAAATTAGTTCTATCACTCATTAACAATGTTTATCCTTTTACTATAACTTCCAATCCCTCTTCTATCCATTTGCAAAAGCAGATTGAAATGGTTAATAGATATTTACCTCTGACTCTCTTGGCTTAATACGGCCTGATTGTCAAATTCTTCATGCTTTCCTTTTGTCACCTGTTTCCTTCTGATTCTAATTATGTGTCTATTCTGTTGTCAATTTCCTTAAAACTTCATCGTTGCTTGCACGCTCCGTCCGTCCGTCCGTGGTATTGTCGGCATTCTTCTCTAGAACCATATCTCTATTGCCGCCAATCTTTTCTTCATCTCTCAAAAGACTGTCCAGAATTCACTATTATATAGGACAGCGGTCCCCAACCACCGTGCAACGGACCGGTACCAGTCCGTGGAGTATTTGATACCGGTCCGCAAAGAAATAATTGAAAGAAAGTGTTTAAAAATATACAATAGATAAATTGAATATTATATTTTAATTTAAAAATATTTGTTTAAAAATTCAATATTTACCTACTCAATACTATCTATATTTACATTTTATAATTAATGTATATTTTTATTATCAACAAGCCTGGATACCCGGATTTGCCCGGTTGTAAATGGTTGCAATTGTATAATCGCATCCCAGTAGACCTGCATCCCTTGTCTAGAAATGTCTACCTGTATCCCCGCGGGCAAGCATCATCCAATTTTTGACTTGTATAATGTAAATATATACACCTATACTAATATCCTGTATTATTAAACAAATGCTATTACTTACTTGCCTTGGGAAAAATACAAAAATCGACTTTCTATGGGTGCGTCTATTTATATGCATTCTACTGTATATCTATTGCTATCTCCTAAGATACGTTTAAAAAAGAGCATTCATGATGAAAAATGCCCCTAGCTTAATAAAAACAAAGTTTTATTGCCAAAATCTGTATGTTATTATGCTTTTTAGAACTTTCAAAGTTTTGGTAATTTTTTTCTCTTTTAGTATGAGGACATAAATTAGTATGAAAAATTTCAGCTTCTTTTTGCGTTGAAAAGCCGACTGATTTAAAAATTCTTGTAAAAATCAAATAACTGTCGGATTCTAATTAAACTTTCAAGACTTATTCACAAACGAAGAAAATTATTTTAAAAACTTTTCACTTTAGAAAATCTTGGAATTTTTTTTTTACACGCGTTATCCCCACTTAATTAATTTTATGAAATTTCGAGAAATGTTTCAATTAGTTATGGCACAAGTCCTTGGATGATGTAAATCATCAATTTTTAAAAGAAAACAAGACCCACAGTCACAGAAAATCTGCTCAGAATCGTAAAATGAAAAATGCAATAAAACTAAAATATTATTTTATTAGAAAAATCTTTTAATTACTGTTATGGATGAGAAATATGTAAACGTTCTGGGATTGCAAAGGAAATGTTTGTCGCAGATTAATTCCACAGCACAAAGAACAAATCACTGTAAGTTCAGACACGAATATCGGGGACAGAAAGAAATCCCGAAAACTCGATTCGCAGGTACTATCTCACAAATCATAATGCATGTAACCAGTTAGAAATATAACTCATTCTCCGATGAACGCGGTAGCCAAAATATACAACCTTTTTCCCGATTCGAGAACACCAACTGCTTTTATCGGCCGAACATTTTTTTCCCTTCGTCGACAACTGGGAGAGGACGCCCAATTTTTGCATATCAAAATACTTTTTTAGCGACTCCTGCGACGGACTTGTTTTGTTTTTTATTTAAATATTTCGTCTTCAGCATGTCATGCGGAATACGTACCTTTTTTTTTTGGTAAGTAATTTTCTTTTTCGCCACATTTTCCGTCATAAGATACACGCGACGCGCAGTCGCTTGGTTTGACGAGGTAAGTCGCCGTTTTCTTCGCTATAATATATTATGAATACTATTGTCTTAAGAAAAACATTTTTTCAGTGTAGACTGAATTTAACAAAAAAATTAAATAGAAAAATTTATAAAGATTTATTTTTTAAAATTCTGAATTAATCTATAGCGGTTAAGTGATATTTTTATTAAACGCTACATTTTATTGAATTATTTAGAATATTTTCCTAATTATCTAAGATTCCTTGGTACTTAAAATTACATAAAAAAACCCTTACTTTATGTTTGTCAAGTAGGTTTTGCAGATATGTTTCCAGTAGAAAATTTCCCAAACATAAATCTATCGAGATAGTTGTCAACAGCTCGTAAAAACAAGCATATTCGTATGAAAACTGCTTTTCTTCGAAATTTTAAACAAGGAGGAGCTAATATTTGCTTCAAATCTGATTAATTCAACTTTAAATCAGCAAGACTTCCTCAAAAAGTTTCAGAAAATATACTTTATTTTTAAAAGCTTTTTAATAAGAAATAATTACGTTTGGTATTCCGTGCTGACAGATGTGTAACTTCTGCTCAAAATAGCGAAAAACTAATCATTTTTAGCGATTTGTAAAAAGTAAAATAATTCTCATCAATTTAAATTCGTTTTGAAATAGAACAAAGTATATAGCTTAATGGAAATATTAAATTTAGTCTATGCAGTCTATGTAAGCAAAAACATACAAACACGCACACACAAATATATATATATATATATATATATATATATATATATATATATATATATATATATATATATATATATATAGAGGTTAAAACAAACAAAAAATTCAAGAAACGTTTTTCATATTAGAAATTCATTTTAAAATTTAGGCATCATTTTTTCTAAGCAGATACATACATATACGCACACACACACACACACATATATATATATATATATATATATATATATATATATATATATATATATACATGTAGATATAGACACACAGGGGTCTCTTAAAATAGGTATGCAGTAAGTATATATATATATATATATATATATATATATATATATATATATATATATATATATATATGAATGAATGATATGTATATGTATACATATACAGGGGCTCTGTTAAAATAGGTATGCTGTAAGTGTATATATATATATATATATATATATATATATATATATATATATATAAAATTAAAACTAAACAAAAGATGCAATTGAAACGATACAAATATCTCAAGAAACTTTTTCATACTGAAAAATTCATTTTAAAATTTAGGCATCACTTTTCTAAGCAGATACATACATAATATATATATATATATATATATATATATATGTGTGTGTGTGTGTGTGTGTGTGTGTGTGTGTGTGTGTGTGTGTATGTGTGTGCGTATCTGCTCAGAAAACTGATGCCTAAATTGCATAAGTGATGTAAAGGGATGAAAAGTGATGCATAAATATGTCGACAAAGATGAGGACAATAGTCCGAATAAAGTAAATAGTATATATATATATATATACTATTTACATTATTGGATCTATTGTGTTCATCTTTGTCGCTATATTTATCACAACGTTTCGGCCCCTGTACGCTCCGGCCTTCTTCAGGTGGTTGGAATGTCGAACTGAATTCTTTATTATCTGTTTATATTTCTGCGACGAGGCATAATGTACATTGTTTACATCATTCGGACACATGGCACAGTGGATAAAGGCGTTAGTAACAGGACCCAAAGAGTTTGAGTTCAATACCCGGTTAAGGCAGTGGAGAACATTCAGAGGGAAATTAACAGGAGATAACTGATAACTGACATCCATTAAACATGGCACGTGGAACTAGAATAGTCTACCCCGGTGAGCGAAATAAAGGGTTCAGTTCGACATTCCAACCACTTGAAAAATGCCTGAGCGTATAACGGCTGAAAAGTTGTAATATGGCGACAAAGATGAGGACAATAGTCCGAATAATGTAAATAATGAACTCTTTATTTCGCTCACTGGGGTAGACTGTTCTAGTTCTACGTGCCATGTCTAATAGATGTCAGTTATCAGTTATCTACTGTTAATTCCCTTCTGCAAATTCTCCACCGCCATAACCATGTATTGACCTCACACTCTTTGGGTCCTGTCACTAGATCTAACGCCATTATGCACTGTGCCATGTGTCCTTGAGGACATCTGTGTATGAATTTCTGGGTATTACAAACCTAATGTCTTCAGCAACCATTTTTTAAGCAGTGCTCATATTGCAGTTTTTGCTGTTAGCATTCCATGTTTTTACCAGAGCCCATATTGCAATTTTTATTGCTATTATCGCTTTCCTCTGCCACTCCTTATTACTGGTTCCCATATTGTATTCATTTCTATGCTTGGTCGGCTCAGGAGATGTTTGTGGGCCTAGCATATGTGCTGATTTCTTAAGTTTACGAATTTTCCAATGATGTTCTTTGTAATCTCAACTTGAACCCACACAGGGCGGTGATCTCTTCTCTCCATATGTTGTCAGCCACGCCTGATTTTTCCACTTCCCCTCGTGTTATAGCTTTCTGGTGTTCTTGAAGCCTTAACTTAAGTAGGCGGCCTTTATATTTTTCCGCAGCTGCACGGGATAGCGTATACACAGTCTTTAGTCATGTTCTCCTCATGTGTATTAGGCTTATAATACCCAGAAATTCATACACAGTCAAAAAAAAAAGTCCGTCAAAAATGTGTGAATTTTTTTTTCATTTTTCATTTCAACCTTTGGACGTAAAGTCTAATGATCCAGAGCCCTGTTAAAGGGGTTGTGGTGACATAACTTATTACATGGAAACTTAAAGTGGTCTGTTTTTATTCAAACATATCTGCACTGAATTTACATTGAGCTCTCCGGATATCATCCACCTTGGGTCTACCCATGCGGATTACCTAGTTTTGCATACTAAATATATATATATATATATATATATATATATATATATATATATGAATGGACACCGAGGTCAACGCCGAGTAGCAACAGTTTATTTCATACTCGAACGCGATCGTTAGACCATCTGACATTCATCATGTCCTGAAGACTGCGTTCAAGCATAAAACAGACTATCGTCAATCGGTGTTGAACCCCGTGTCGACTTTTATATTTCCATACTATCTATCTCTGATACTGAGCAATTTTACCCATAAATATAGCAAAGCTTAAAATTATACCTTTATCATATATATATATATATATATATATATATATATATATAAAACCTACCTACATTTCTCACCCACACAAGACAGACATGCTTACGGAGGTGTTGAGGCCTCACACTTACGCACACCCACACGAATATACACACTTACACACATCATACTCGCTCACTCCCTAAGGAGCCAAATACTAACACACACCCATAGTATTATACACGCTTACACACATCATACTCACTCACTCACTCCCTAAGAACCAAATAACACACACACACACACACACACACTAAACAGAGACACATCTCCTTTCCAGGAACCAATAAATCTGTCAAAATGACCATCCAGCTCTTATCTCAAATAACAAGTTAAAAGAGACTGTTTGATCAACACAAAGACTGACCAAAATTGACCTTAAGAAAATTAAAAAGATAAATGAAAGATAAATAAACTACAGACAAAAATTCATTTTCTCCATCAAGACATTCATTTCTGTAGTTCACTGCTACCAGTAAGCAGAAAATTATTTTTCTCCTGATGATGGCCATGTTAGCCGAAACTAGCCAAGGAATGTAAATGAAATAATAATAAAAACGAAGGAATATTAATCTACAACCCCCAGTGTATCTGAAGATTTTATTTTTTAATTTTTAATACTTTTATTGTTCAATATATATATATATATATATATATATATATATATATATATATATATATATATATATATATATATATATATATATATATATATATATATATATATTACTTTAAACCTTATTTTTTTTAGTTGATACCCACATTTGGAGTATAGACGCCGCGTTTATTTTAAACAGTTTTATATTTCGTCTAACGGTTTGAACATTCGAGAAATATTATTAAAGAAATTACGCTCCCCCTGTTCAGGCCGGTAGATGGAATATAATATTGTTTTAAAATAAATGGAGCGTCTAGCCAAATATGGGTTATAGTTATAAAACTGTGTCGGATTAATAAATAAAATCCATTATTCCTTCAGAAATATATATATATATATATATATATATATATATATATATATATATACAGAGAGAGAGAGAGAGAGAGAGAGAGAGAGAGAGAGAGCGGATAGACTTGATAGATATGATTGAAAAGTGTTTTCACACCGTCATTTGTAAATGTATTTGTCACAGTATTTGTTGCAGTCTGAATCTATTTTTCATCACCGTCTAACTATTTAACGATATGCCTTCTACACAATTATCTCATTGCCTTCCATGGCTTTTTCTATGGACACCTCTGGTGTGTAATCCTTTCATAATTATAATTCATCTAAATAAAATAAAAAAATAGCAGATTCCCACGAGACATTGTCGCTGGGACGGGGAAGATGTAAGCGTTCGCTCTCAGGCCGGACTTGGTTAAACAGTGTTTAGAAAAGGAAGGAAAAGGGACGGAAGAATGAAATATAATAATTTTAATGACTAAGAAGGAAGGAGGAAAAAGAAAGAAAAAAAGCAGAACAGAAAGGAGGCGAAAGGTTGGAAGGAAAGAAAGTGGAAGAAAGAAAAAGATATAAAATTAAGGAATGAGAGAGAAAGTAACATAGACAGAAAGAGTGGAAGAAAAGAGAGAAAAAATGGAAGAAGAAAAAAGAGCAAATGAAAGGAAGAAAAATAGCAGAAGATAGAGAGAGAGAGAGAGAGAGAGAGAGAGAGTGAGAGAGAGAGTTAAAAAAGCGGAAAGGAAATAGAGAGAATAAATAAAGATTTAAAGAACCGAAGGAAAAATGGATTGAAGAAATAAGAAACAATGGGAAAAGGGTAAAATGTCAACTGTCATGAAAAACCACTAAATACAACACACACACACACACACACACACACACAAATAGGCGTGCGTTTTAACAGCTTACAAGCTTTTGAAATTTATTTTTATCTCCTATATTTAATCAAATGCATACTAATTATAAACAAGATGAAAATATACAAGAAAAAAGGTAAATACTAATATATCTACAATAGATCCTAGCAAAAGAATTAAGTTAATCATAGACTACACTAAATCTAGTGTATCCAACTTAATAATTTGCAATGATTCTTCCTCCACCCCGTTAGCGATTTGCAAAAACTAACATGGTTTAAAAATTACGTGCCCTCTGGGAGATTGTATCTCCAACGGATTAAACGATATTTATATTGGTCACACCACAAACTCGCTTTCACGACGCTTCACTCGACATTTGAATGATATTTTTAGGCATTTAAAACAACATGCCTGGCCGCATACACAATTCCGGAAAATCCTTGTTGAAAACACAAATATACTTAAACATGAAAACAATAAACAAAAACTAAAAATTCTTGAAGTTATATATATAAATCAGTTGAAAGCTAACCTGAACAAAATAAAGTATGAAAACTCCACACGTATACTTAAATGCCTATAATTGATAACAGAAGCCATTGGTTTATACCAACGGCTTCTCATACTTAACACTTCTCGAATTCACTCTCGCATGGTCATGTGTGATGTCATGAGCTGCGGGATGATTTTCATTTCCAGTGTCTCATATGCACGAGTTTGTCGTTGCATGTAAATCTTCCATGCAAACAAAACATACTATCATTGTTGCTATCTCCGTGTATTGTTTAATTTATTGTAATGTACACAGATGATGGTTTATGCAAGCCGAAAGCTTAGATACGATTAAAAAAAAAACATGTATCAATATGGTGATTTTCTTTAGCTTTCAATGATAATGTTATTAAGCTTATCAGACGATATAAAAGGAATTTGCTTAAAATAAACAGAGAAAACTTTTCTATATTATTTAATGAAACATGCATTAATTAATATATATATATATATATATATAATTATTTTTATAAAAAAATTTATAACATAAGTATGTTATAAAATCACTACAAAATAGCCATTTTGTTTCAACACACTCTGTGTCTTATCAAGTGATGGTGTTGAAAAGAAAATACTTTTGTAGTGATTTTATAACATATTATGTTATAAATTTTTTAAAAAATAATTATATCTGCTCTACTTTGTATTGAGCACTCTTTTAAGAATAGTAATTGTTGGTTATTGGAATTCATTCCGTGTATACCAATTATATACTTTGATATATATATATATATATATATATATATATATATATATATGAAGTACCGAAACCACACACTTCTTATTTGGGAAGAGCGAGCAGCTGCATCTTTGCCTCCCCTTGAATGTCTTCGATGTCTTTATATTTTGTTCCTTTCAAGCAGAATTTGAATTTCGAAGAGGAAAATGACACAAGGAGCGAGAGCTGAGGAATATGGTGGTTGTCAAACCTGGGGAATATTGTACTTAGCCGAAAACTGCTGGACATACTATAGTCACGGATCGAAACTTTGTGGTAAGGTGATGCGACCCCACTCTACCCACTTTCCTTCCAAGATATAAACAACGGAAGTGGGCGGAAATGTTATAAATAGTATGTAACCACGACAGAGATCAAGATCAATATGTGCGAAGCGGCTTCACTCACTCTACGTAGGTTACGCCCGTTAAATTAGCAACAATTCCGATACTTTTCGATCCAACTTTATATATATATATATATATATATATATATATATATATATATATATATCAAAGTGTAGGAGAACAAACAGTAGGATTACAACGTTCAAAACATTAATTAAAAATAGTGCTCAATACATAAAGTAGAGCCGTAAAGATTTATTTATCTTATGCCGCATAAGATATATATATATATATATATATATATATATATATATATGTGTGTGTGTGTGATAAAAATATAATGAAAAATATAATTTTAAGGCATGCAATATTTAGGGGTTGAAGTGCTTAATAACAGGGATATAGCTTATGTAAAAATTAAAGTGGATATTGAGGGCAATATCCAGAGACGACAGTCTTTTTTCTCATTAATCGCATTCTTCAGGCCTGAACAAATATGTTAAAAAATCAAAAGAAAATGGTTAATTCCATTGTCTCATGATTCTGAAGATGTACAGCACATGCGTCCATTCGAAACCATTGCAATCTGATCACAATTTAAACAATATTCATTTATTAAATAAAAACATATTTCTTGAATATTATTCGCTTACTTACCAGACTTCGAATTATAGCATTATGTGCCATCCACATGTTTTGACTGACCTTTCAACCACCTCATGAATATTCATGAACGTTCTCAAATTTTTAATTTTGAGAACGTTCATAAAGAAAAACGTTCATATAGAAAATTATTCTTATCCGACGCGTTTCATCTTTTGAGGGACTTCATGAAGGCAAATATAAGGATTTAATTTGTTGCAAGTGTTTATATACAAGATCAAACCTTGATAAACCAATGCCATACTTGATCTTGAATATAAACACTTGCAACAAATTAAATCCTTATATTTGCCTTCATGAAGTCCCTCAAAAGATGAAACGCGTCGAATAAAATAGTTTTTTTGTCTTGTCTGTTTATTCTTTATATATATATATATATATATATATATATATATATATATATATATATATATATATAAGAAGAAAAAGGGTGCTATATTTATGGGATAAAATGCTTTATATGAGAGATAGAGCGTGTGTAAATATAAAAGTGAATATTAAAACCTTCTTTCACGCACATTTCATTGAATATGACAGACAAGGTGCTTTGATTTACTTTTTTTAATACAATATGCGATCTAATATTTTTTCTTTTTACATGATAATTTATATAAAAACTGTCCGAATATTTTTTCGAGCGCTTTCGGCTATTCATTTAGCCATTTTTAAAGATTAAATATATTAACAGTTACATAAGAAATAGCTTGTTACATGTACGTATTTATATAATGTTTTCATTTTTCAAAACACGGTCAAGATATTGTGTCCATGTTCATAGTTGATATTATTGAGTGTTGTTTTTTTGGTTTTATTAATAAGGCTTCCAACATTTTTAGCCTTTTTTTATGGAGATGATGCTATTACATTGGTGTAAGTATGTTATGAATAGGGTCCAGTTGGTCTCCAGGAATATTAAAATGAGACCTAATTGAGCTATGGTCAGAAAGATGTAGTGTGAGTCTGCGTGTCAAACATGTTGTAGTGTGGCCGATATAATTGTTTAAGAATTTTGATTGATCAGAAATACAATTCCTTAATGGACATTTAAATTTGTAAATAATATTTGTTCTATTTAATTCTGTTCTAAGAGGTGAATTATTATTTTTACCTATAAAGTTGGCGGTTTTAAATTTTTTGTAATAAATAATTAGTCTAATGTTTTGGCTATTGTTTACTGGTGTTGTCCATTTTTTAATAAGGTTCTTTAAAAATGCACAACAACAGTAGACAATAGCAAAAGCATGAGTCGTCTAGATAAGTATGTGGTGGTATGACCAATATAATAATTCATGAATTTCCTTACGGGGTAATGTGAATACATAATATTATTGGTTTTCTGCAATTTAGATTTTGCAAGTGTGCTTTTATTATTGATGATGAGTTTGTCTGTTTATTGAGTGTTGGTTTTTTGTTTTTATTATTATGGCTTCCATTATTTTTAGCCTTTTTGTTTTGCATGTAGATGATGCTAATGTATTAGTGTTGTCAACAAGTATGTTACGAATAGTGTCCGGTAGGTCTCCATGAATATTTAAATGAGATCTAATTGAGCTATAGTCAGAAAGGTGTAGAGTGGGTCTGCGTGTCAAACATGTTGTAGTGTGGCTTATATAATTATTTACGAATTTTGATTGATCAGAAATACAATTCCTTAATGGGCATTTAAATTCGCATTGTTACGAATGTGAAGAGAAAAAATCCGATACACTGATTTTTATTTTATTTTAAAGATGTCTTTTAATTTTTAACGAACTTTCAAAGATGCTTGGGGATTACTGAATCAAAAATGTCGGCTATGTATTTTCAGAATGTGACATGCTTACCTTTCGCGTTCTTCCGCGTTTCCTGTTTCCCATTCTCTCTTCCATCAAAGAAAGTTACTATTACGGGTAGCATTACTATTACGGGTAGCATTAGTATTATGAATAGCATTAGTATTACTTACATTTAACTCTTCCAATTACAAACTTTATCAAGAATGGCATAATTAACTTCAAGCAAATATTATCAGTTTGAAATAACTAAAGATGACTTCCCAAAACTGCATGCTAATTACTCGTATGAACTCTGCTCTATGCTACCTAGGCTTTATGAAATTGAGCGCAGGACTAGATTGGCAGCAAGGTCTCATCATTTTACAAGTGAATTGGCTAGATGTAACCGTAAGTTCTATGTTAATAGTTTCTTCTGTTGCACTTCTCGCTTGCGGAACTGCCTTCCAGCTTATTGCTTTTCAGTCAACCTTAATCTTTTAGTTAAATCCTTTTAGTTTAAATGCAATGTCAATCGTTATCTTCCGTCTTCTTAATTCTTATTCTATTATTGTTATTTCTCCTTAATAATTTTTTTCTCCTCATATTCCCTAACACTCAGTAACCCTTTGCGTCTTAGTGGCTTTATTGTCTTGCTTGGGGTGAAATGATTAAAAAAATTAGAATGCAGTAATTGTCCATTTTGCGATGAGTTTTGTATATGTTGAATTAAGAGTTAAAACGATGTTTACATTAGAAAAAAAAATCAGGTATAAAAGTAAGTTTATTGTAAGAGCTTGCCAATAGTATATGAATGAGGGTGATTTTGTTTCTTCAACACCACCAAGCAGACCCTGGAAATTCACCCATTAAGCTGGATGGGTGTTGCCTCAACAAGGTTCTTTGTATTGAACGTTTTTTGTCAAACCTGGGGAATATTGTTCTTAGCCGAAAGCTGCTGAACAAGCCATGATCGAAACTTTGTAGTGAGGTGAGGCGACCACACGCTACCAACTTTCCTTCTAAGTTATTGGGATTCACTCTCACAATTGGATCTCATATGGCCGATTCATAGCTTTTGTCCTATAATTTTTGAGTTTTTAATTGTTATCTCTACATAATAGTACTTTTCTCATATTGTCTAACATTCAGTAACCCCGTCGTCTCTCAGTGGCTTTATTGCCTTGCTTGGGGGGAAATGATTAAATAAAATCTAAGCAAAGCATTAAGAAACAGAAAAATACGGTTAGCAACAAAAAAAAAGCATGTCGAACAGCGAATTATGAACAATCTCCTCAGAAGCAATGGAAACGTGGTTCTTCAGAAGGATGCTGAGAATATCATTGATTGAACATATGAGCAACGACAAAGTTTCAGAGAAAATGAAAACAAAAACGACACTTATACTTAACATCAGAAAGAGAGATATGAAATGTCTAGGGCAAATAATGAGAAAAGAAGGCTTGGAAAATTTGACACTTACAGAACATACAGATATCAAGAGCGACATAGGTAATCAGCGATTCCTTATCTAACAATGATTCGCAGAACAGGTATTAGGAGAGATAGAAAAAGATAAAACTTAAGAATTAACCTGTATGGACACAGAAGGTACTTATCTCCCTTTCGTCGAAGATAAATCCCGTGGTCACATGACGACCACTTTGTGACGTCATTCCATAAAGTAACCCAAAAAGGCAGTCGATTTTCAGTTCGTGAATAGCAACCAAGCGAGAAGGTTGTTTTCTTCTAGCTTGAGGCAAAGGCCCAGGCTGAGGCTTAGAAGCACATGATGCCATTTCCCTTTGGGACATAGATAAATCTGATCCGTTTAAATCTAGAAGTCTAAAAATGGCTTCTCCCGGTCAGGAGTATCTCCAAATTGTGCGTATGAATTTTCCTTTTTGTTCCTCCTTGTACTTGGTATGCTGTTAGATATAGGAAGGATAGGGTGTAGTCGAGGGTCATGATCACATACACCCTGGGGCATATGATCGCATACGACCCGGTACATAGAAGGATTAAAAATAAATTTTAAAATGACATTGTTTCAAAACTTTCTTTCTCTACTAGCAAAAACGTTCAAGAATTCAAAATTGGGAATGAGCCATATTTATGAAAAGTTCAAGCGAAAATTCAGATCATGATCTCTGGTTTTACCATTCTTTTAAGGAATATCATTTTTCTTTGTTACCGTGAGTATCACAATAAACAAAATTAAAAGCCTACACCCAATACACACACACACATATATATATATATATATATATATATATATATATATATATATATATATATATGTGTGTGTGTGTATATATATATATATATATATATATATATATATATATATAATATTAGTTGTATCCGTAGAAATTACATAGAGTTTTTATAACACTGAGTTATAGATTAAATTATGAACGTAAGTAC
The DNA here is from genome assembly GCA_903632075.3 of Acanthosepion pharaonis. Taxonomy (NCBI): domain Eukaryota; kingdom Metazoa; phylum Mollusca; class Cephalopoda; order Sepiida; family Sepiidae; genus Acanthosepion; species Acanthosepion pharaonis. Next base: position 169,046 of record CAHIKZ030000018.1, on the reverse strand, counting down.
CGTTTACTGGCCATCAAGATTGACGTCAGAAATAAATTACTTATACATGCTTTTCAATTTCAGTTGCTCATGTGAAAATACTTTTGGCAAGAAGTTCTTAAACGCCAATTGGAGGAGAGGAGGGGACTTAAATATAGATTTCCTTATCCCCAAATATTTACAACGGCAGATTTCCCTTCTAAATATGCGTTTTCGATCTATATTCAATTAAAATAAACTATTTTTCTACGATAAAGGTAAATGCTCTAACAAAGTCAGCGGGAATTGCTAATAACATTTTAATTAGCCGTGAACATGCATGTATATATAAATTATTTTTTCAATGCTATACTTTAGTCTTGTCGTAAAATGTCAAGGCAAATCATGATTAATTTAATTCGGAAGTCGTTTGGTTTGGTTTTGTTTTACGGCATATCAACCGCAATAAGTTATTTAATACCGACAAGAGTTTTATGATAGGTTCGTATGAATGAAATATGTATTCTTTGTAAGAAATCCGTTTGCAGATCAGGTTTCATTGACGTAGTTTTGTAAAGAGGTTTTTTTTTTGTCGAGGGTCAAATGTATTGTTTGTAACTTTTTTGCAAAAATATAGGGCTGTTTTTTTTTTAACGATAAAAATCTGTTTTTATACTTTCATATGTTTTAACCCCAGTTCGACGAGGTTAACTATTTAACCCTGGTTGGGACTCTAACAGAGTAAGCTGCCGTTGTAAATCTAACACCGGTACAGAGTGTACCTGGTAACAACAGCAATTAAAATGTGGTTCAACTTCCCGATCAGAGGCCTTGCTGCCGGATGTAGTTTATCGTCATACCCAGGATAAATTTAGAAGTTGTTTTACATTAATATTGTTTTTCGACTTTTGATTTTATAATGGATGATAATCTGGCCCTGTAGGACATTTCGTTCGCAAGAAATAAATCAACTGTATTCAGTAGCTATTTCTTTCAATGAAACTATTCATTTTCTTTCTTCTTTTTGTGTGTCGTGACCGTTCAGGTCGTAGGCGATCACGGCTCTCCACTCCCCACCTGTCACTTAATAATACCTTAATAACTTGTCCCTCTGCTACCTACCCAAGACCACGTTCTGTCATCCACTTGCTTAAGCCCGCCAGGTATATCATGCGTTGCTTTCCTTTGTGTCTCTTTCCCTCTATTCGACCTGTGAGTATCAGATTCTCTAAGCCCTATGTTCTTATTACGTGTTCCAGATACTTTATCTACCTCTTCCTGATGCTAAGTATAAGCCTTCTCCTTGTTTGCATCCTCTCTAAGCCCTCATCGTTGCTCACGTGCTCGGTCCATGATATCCTCAGCATCCTTCTGTAGAAGCACATCTTCGTCGGCACGAGTCTCTTCTTCATCTTTGAGGAGACCGTCCAACATTCGCTGCCGTAAAGGAGGATAGATGCCACGTAGCAGCTAAGTACTCTTTTCTTTGTTACCAAAGAAATCCTCCTGTCTCGCAATATTCTGCCTAGCTTTTGGAATGCGATTTTGGCCATCCCAATATGTCTACGGATCTCAGTGTCGCACTTACCGTCCTCCGTCAAAACACTTCACAGATATTTAAACTTCTGCACCTGATTGATTTTAGTGTCCCCGAACTGCAAATCGCATTTCGGGCTCATCCTTTACTGATGACCATACATGCTGTCTTCTTGTAGTTTATGTTTGGTGGCCAAGATATATATATATATATATATATATATATATATATATATATATATATATATATATATATACACAGGGTGTTTAAAAAAAATTTGATATCATTTCGCAATCTAATAACTTTGTTAGATCTCCTTCAAATGACTTCAAATTTTAATAGCATCTTTATTTTAATGTTTGTTTTATATTTTTATGTCTTTATGTTTTGTGTTTTTTTCTTATTTGTATTTTTATGTTCTTTAATCTTTAATCTTTTTCTTTACAGGTATAAAAATGCTATTTACTAGAAGAGAAAAGGCGTTTTGTGTGTTCACATAATCCACATGCTTTTTAATTTCTCATTCAGATTTGGAAGAATAAATCTTATGATCTTCAACATTAATACTTTTTAATTTCATTTGCCTTAATCATGTACTTTCTGTGATATTTACATCTCAAAGGATATCAAATTTTTTTGAAACACCCTCTCTCTCTCTCTCTATATATATATATATATATATATATATATATATATATATTGATGTTACATGCAAAATATAAAATTATAGCAAAATGCTTTGACGAGAAAGAGGTCCCCACTACGCACTGAAGTGACATTTTAGACCATGCTTGAGATGCGAAAGTGGAAATAAATGAACAATGTAATAGAAGTGTGTTTGCGGCATGGATAGCGGCTCGGATTGAGGAATCAGAGAGTCGTGTTCGAATTCCAGTCGAATCCATTACATAGCTGATCAGAAACTATGATTTTAAAAAAAAATCATTTCACCCCAAGAAAGGCAATAAAGCTACTAAGACACAAGAAGCTATTGAGTGTCAGAGAACATCAGAAAATCTACTATTAAGGAGAGAGAACAATAAAATAAAAAGAATAAAGAAGACAGATGTTGACGATTGACATTGCATTTAAATTTTTGATGATGAAAGTTGACTGGGAAGCAAGAAGCTGGAAGAGAGTTCCACAAGCGAGAAGTACGAGAGAAGAAACTGTTAGCATAGAACTTATGGTTATATCTAGCCATTTCTAATAGAAATTGATGAGACCTGGCCGCCAATCTAGTACTGCGCTCTAATTCATAATATCTAAGTACCATAAAAGAAAGATTCATCAGAACAATTACTATGAAATTATTTATAGAATAGGCACAGGTTAGCTACAGTAGAGCAATGGGGAAAAAGGACCGAAGTCGAGATACCAGGTCTGGACCTATAAAATTGCATATTCTTCTTTGGATTCTATCAAGAATCTTTAAATACTTGGCAGAATCGCTAAACCAGATGTGGCAGCAATATACCAAGCAAGGTCAGATAGTAGAATTATGAATATTTTAGATAGGTAGGCGAGAAAAATTGTTTAGTACAACACAGCGAACTAACTGCAGACTTAGCAATTGATTCAATACTATCTTTCTGATCGAGATATTTATATAGATATCAGGAATGGTGCCAAACCCGTTCAGAAATATCTAAAATGTCAATTTTTACCACAGAGAACATAATGAAGTAAAAGTTCACTGCAAAATTCAGCCCAAATCTTGAACCTATAAAAAGGCCGGGAGTCACTCGAGGGAGAGGGTTACAGAGTAAGAGGAATAGTTTATGTGGTGAAGATAAGGGTTAACCCTAGACTTGAGCTGGATGAGATTATCTTGATCGGGGAAGCATCCTCTTGGGATTGTAGAGACTGGGGAAGTATCCTCTTGGGATTGTAATGATTGGGGAAGTATTCTCTTTGGATTGTAGTGATTGGGGAAGTATCCTCTTGGGATTGTTTTGATCGGAGAAGCATCCTCTTGGGATTGTAGTGATTGGGGAAGCATCCCCTTGGGAATGTAGTGATTGGGGAAGTATCCTCTTTGGATTGTAGTAATTGGTGAAGTATCCTCTTGGGATTGTAGTGATTGGGGAAGCATACTCTTGGGATTGTCTTGATCGGAGAAGCAACCTCTTGGGATTGTATTGATTGGGGAAGTATCCTCTTGGGATTGTAGTGATGAGGAAGCATCCCTTAGAGATTGTAGTGATTGGGGAAGTATCCTCTTTGGATTGTAGTGATGGGGAAGCATCACCTTGGGAATGTAATGATTGGGGAAGCATCTTCTTGACATTGTCTTCGTCGGAGAAGCTTCATCTTGCGATTGTAGTGATTGGGGAAGTAGCCTCTTGGGATTGTAGTGATGGGGAAGCATCACCTTGGGAATGTAGTGATTGGGGAAGCATCCTCTTTGGATTGTAGTGATTAGGGAAGTATCCTCTTGGGATTGACTTCGTCGGAGAAGCATCCTCTTGCGATTGTAGTGATTGGGGAAGTATCCTCTTGGGATTGTAGTGATGTGGAAGCATCCTCTTGGGATTGTAGTGATTGGGGAAGTATCCACTTGGGAGTGTAGTGATTGGGGAAGCATCCTCGTGGGATTGTAGTGATTGGGGAAGCATCCTCTTGGGATTGTAGTGATTGGGGAAGTATCCTCTTGGGATTGTAGTGATTGGGGAAGCATCCTCTTGGGATTGTCTTCGTCGGAGAAGCATACTCTTGGGATTGTAGTGATTGAAGAAGCATCCACTCGGGATTGTAGTGATTGGGGAAGCATCCCATTTGGATTGTAGTGATTAGGGAAGTATCCTCTTTGGATTGTAGTAATTGGGGAAGCATCCCATTTGGATTGTAGCGATTGGGGAAGTATCCTCTTGGAATTGTAGTGACTGGGGAAGCATCCCCTTGGGATTGTAGTGATTGGGGAAGCATCCTGCTTGGATTGTAGTGATTGAGGACGCATCCTCTTGGGATTGTAGTGATTGGGGAAGCATCCTCTTCGGATTGTCTTGATCGGAGAAGCATCCTATTTGGATTTTACAGATTGGGGATGCATCCTCTTTGGATTGTAGTGATTGAGGACGCATCCTCTTGGGATTATAGTGATTGGGGAAGCAACCTATTTGGATTGTAGTGATTGGGGAAGCATCCCCTTGGGATTGAAGTGATTGGGAAAGTATCCTCTTTGGATTGTAGAGATTGGGGAAGTATCCTCTTGGGATTGTCTTGATCGGAGAAGCATCGTCTTGGAAATGGAGTGATTGGGGAAGTATCCTCTTGGGAGTGTAGTGATTGGGGAAGCATCCTCTTGGGATTGTCTTCGTCGGGTGGCATACTCTTGGGATTGTAGTGATTGGGGAAGTATCCTCTTGGGATTGTAGTGATTGGGAAATCCTCTTGGGATTGTAGTGATTGGGGAAGCATCCTCTTGGGATTGTAGCGATTGGGGAAGTAACTTATTTGGATATTAGTGATTGGGGAAGTATCCTCTTGGGATTGGGTGATTGGGGAAGCATCCTTGTGATTGTAGTGATTGGGAAGCATCCTCTTGCGATTGTAGTGATTGGGGAATAGCCTCTTTGGATTGTAGTGATGGGGAAGCATCACCTTGGGAATGTAGTGATTGGGAAGCATCCTCTTCGGATTGTAGTGATTAGGGAAGTATCCTCTTGGGATTGTCTTCGTCGGAGAAGCATCCTCTTACGATTGTAGTGATTGGGGAAGTATCCTCTTGGGATTGTAGTGATGTGGAAGCATCCTCTTGGGATTGTAGTGATTGGGGAAGTATCCACTTGGGAGTGTAGTGATTGGGGAAGCATCCTCGTGGGATTGTAAGGATTGGGGAAGCATCCTCTTGGGATTGTAGTGATTGGGGAAGTATCCTCTTGGGATTGTAATGATTGGGGAAGCATCCTCTTGGAATTGTCTTCGTCCGAGAAGCATACTCTTGGGATTGTAGTGATTGGGGAAGCATCCTCTCGGGATTGTAGTGATTGGGGAAGCATCCCATTTGGATTGTAGTGATTAGGGAAGTATCCTCTTTGGATTGTAGTAATTGGGGAAGCATCCCATTTTGATTGTAGTGATTGGGGAAGTATCCTCTTGGAATTGTAGTGACTGGGGAAGCACCCCCTTGGGATTGTAGTGATTGGGGAAGCATCCTCTTGGGATTGTCTGGATCGGAGAAGCATCCTATTTGGATTGTAGAGATTGGGGAAGCATCCTGCTTGGATTGTAGTGATTGAGGACGCATCCTCTTGGGATTGTAGTGATTGGGGAAGCATCCTCTTCGGATTGTCTTGATCGGAGAAGCATCCTATTTGGATTTTAGAGATTGGGGATGCATCCTCTTTGGATTGTAGTGATTGAGGACGCATCCTCTTGGGATTATAGTGATTGGGGAAGCATCCTATTTGGATTGTAGTGATTGGGGAAGCATCCCCTTGGGATTGAAGTGATTGGGAAAGTATCCTCTTTGGATTGTAGAGATTGGGGAAGTATCCTCTTGGGATTGTCTTGATCGGAGAAGCATCTTCTTGGTAATGGAGTGATTGGGGAAGTATCCTCTTGGGAGTGTAGTGATTGGGGAAGCATCTTCTTGGGATTGTCTTCGTCGGAGTGGCATACTCTTGGGATTGTAGTGATTGGGGAAGTATCCTTTTGGGATTGTAGTGATTGGGAAATCCTCTTGGGATTGTAGTGATTGGGGAAGCATCCTCTTGGGATTGTAGCGATTGGGGAAGTAACTTATTTGGATATTAGTGATTGGGGAAGTATCCTCTTGGGATTGGAGTGATTGGGGAAGCATCCCCTTGTGATTGTAGTGATTGGGGAAGCATCCTCTTGCGATTGTAGTGATTGGGGAATAGCCTCTTTGGATTGTAGTGATGGGGAAGCATCACCTTGGGAATGTAGTGATTGGGGAAGCATCCTCTTCGGATTGTAGTGATTAGGGAAGTATCCTCTTGGGATTGTCTTCGTCGGAGAAGCATCCTCTTGCGATTGTAGTGATTGGGGAAGTATCCTCTTGGGATTGTAGTGATGTGGAAGCATCCTCTTGGGATTGTAGTGATTGGGGAAGTATCCACTTGGGAGTGTAGTGATTGGGGAAGCATCCTCGTGGGATTGTAAGGATTGGGGAAGCATCCTCTTGGGATTGTAGTGATTGGGGAAGTATCCTCTTGGGATTGTAATGATTGGGGAAGCATACTCTTGGAATTGTTTTCGTCGGAGAAGCATACTCTTGGGATTGTAGTGATTGGGGAAGCATCCTCTCGGGATTGTAGTGATTGGGGAAGCATCCCATTTGGATTGTAGTGATTAGGGAAGTATCCTCTTTGGATTGTAGTAATTGGGGAAGGATCCCATTTGGATTGTAGTGATTGGGGAAGTATCCTCTTGGAATTGTAGTGACTGGGGAAGCATACCCTTGGGATTGTAGTGATTGGGGAAGCATCCTCTTGGGATTGTCTGGATCGGAGAAGCATCCTATTTGGATTGTAGAGATTGGGGAAGCATCCTGCTTGGATTGTAGTGATTGAGGACGCATCCTCTTGGGATTGTAGTGATTGGGGAAGCATCCTCTTGGGATTGTCTTAATCGGAGAAGCATCCTATTTGGATTTTAGAGATTGGGGGTGCATCCTCTTTGGATTGTAGTGATTGAGGACGCATACTCTTGGGATTATAGTGATTGGGGAAGCATCCTATTTGGATTGTAGTGATTGGGGAAGCATCCTCTTGGGATTGCAGTGATTGGGAAAGTATCCTCTTTGGATTGTAGAGATTGGGGAAGTATCCTCTTGGGATTGTATTGATTGGGGAAGTATCCTCTTGGGATTGTCTTGATCGGAGAAGCATCTTCTTGGGAATGGAATGATTGGGGAAGTATCTTCTTGGGAGTGTAGTGATTGGGGAAGCATCCTCTTGGGATTGTCTTCGTCGGATTAGCATACTCTTGGGATTGTAGTGATTGGGAAATCCTCTTGGGATTGTAGTGATTGGGGAAGCATCCTCTTGGGATTGTAGCGATTGGGGAAGTAACTTATTTGGATATTATTGATTGGGGAAGTATCCTCTTGGGATTGGAGTGATTGGGGAAGCATCCCCTTGTGATTGTAGTGATTGGGGAAGCATCCTCTTGCGATTGTAGTGATTGGGGAATAGCCTCTTGGGATTGTAGTGATGGGGAAGCATCACCTTGGGAATGTAGTGATTGGGGAAGCATCCTCTTTGGATTGTAGTGATTAGGGAAGTATCCTCTTGGGATTGTCTTCGTCGGAGAAGCATCCTCTTGCGATTGTAGTGATTGGGGAAGTATCCTCTTGGGATTGTAGTGATGTGGAAGCATCCTCTTGGGATTGTAGTGATTGGGGAAGTATCCACTTGGGAGTGTAGTGATTGGGGAAGCATCCTCGTGGGATTGTAGTGATTGGGGAAGCATCCTCTTGGGATTGTAGTGATTGGGGAAGTATCCTCTTGGGATTGTAATGATTGGGGAAGCATCCTCTTGGGATTGTCTTCGTCGGAGAAGCATACTCTTGGGATTGTAGTGATTGGGGAAGCATCCTCTCGGGATTGTAGTGATTGGGGAAACATCCCATTTGGATTGTAGTGATTAGGGAAGTATCCTCTTTGGATTGTAGTAATTGGGGAAGCATCCCATTTGGATTGTAGTGATTGGGGAAGTATCCTCTTGGAATTGTAGTGACTGGGGAAGCATCCCCTTGGGATTGTAGTGATTGGGGAAGCATCCTCTTGGGATTGTCTTGATCGGAGAAGCATCCTATTTGGATTGTAGAGATTGGGGAAGCATCCTCCTTGGATTGTAGTGATTGAGGACGCATCCTCTTGGGATTGTAGTGATTGGGGAAGCATCCTCTTGGGATTGTCTTGTTCGGAGAAGCATCCTATTTGGATTTTAGAAATTGGGGATGCATCCTTTTTGGATTGTAGTGATTGGGGAAGTATCCTCTTGGTATTGTATTGATTGGGGAAGTATCCTCTTGGGATTGTCTTGATCGGAGAAGCATCTTCTTGGGAATGGAGTGATTGGGGAAGCATCCTCTTGGGATTGTCTTCGTTGGAGTGGCATACTCTTGGGATTGTAGTGATTGGGGAAGTATCCACTTGGGATTGTAGTGATTGGGAAATTATCCTCTTGGGATTGTAGTGATTGGAGAAGTATCCTATTGGGATTGTCTTGATCGGAGAAGCATCATCTTGGGATTGTAGTGATTGGAGACGTATCCTCTTGGGATTGTAGTGATTGGGGAAGCATTCCATTGGGATTGTAGCGATTGGGGAAGTATCTTATTTGGATATTAGTGATTGGGGAAGTATCCTCTTGGGATTGTAGTGATTGGGGAAGTATCCTCTTGGGATTGTAGTTATTGGGGAAGTATCCTCTTGGGATTTTATTGATTGGGGAAGTACCCTCTTGGGATTGTCTTGATCGGAGAAGCATCTTCTTGGGAATGGAGTGATTGGGGAAGTATCCTCTTGGGAGTTTTGTGATTGGGGAAGCATCCTCTTGGGATTGTCTTCGTCGGAATGGCATACTCTTGGGATTGTAGTGATTGGGGAAGTATACTCTTGAGATTGTAGTGATTGGGAAAATCCTCTTGGGATATTAGTGATTGGGGAAGCATCCTCTTGGGATTGTAGCGATTGGGGAAGCATCCTCTTAGGATTGTTGTGATTGGGGAAGTATCCTCTTCGGATTGGAGTGATTGTGGAAGCATCCCCTTGTGATTGTAATGATTGGGGAAGCATCCTCTTGGGATTGTAGTGATTGGGGAAGCATCCTCTTGGGATTGTAGTCATTGGGAAAGCATCCTATTTGGATTGTAGTGATTGGGGAAGTATCCTCTTGGGATTGTAGTGATTGGGGAATTATCCTCTTGGGATTGTAGTGATTGGGAAGCATCCTCTTGGGAATGTCTTGAACGGAGAAGCATCCTATTTGGATTATAAAGATTGGGGAAGCATCCTCTTTGGATTGTAGTGATTGAGGACGCATCCTCTTTGGATTGTAGTGATTTGGGAAGCATCCCCTTGCGATTGTAATGATTGGGGAAGCATCCTCTTGGCATTGTCTTCGTCGGAGTAGCATCCCATTTTGATTGTAGTGATTGGGGAAGTATCCTCTTGGGATTGTAGTGATTGGGAAAGTATCCTTTTGGGATTGTAGTGATTGGCGAAGTATCCTCTTGGGATTGTAGTGATTGGGGAAGTATCCTCTTGGGATTGTCTTGATCGGAGAAGCATCATCTTGGGATTGTAGTGATTGGGGAAGCATCCCCTTGGGAATGTAGTGATTGGGGAAGTATCCTCTTTGGATTGTAGTGATTGGGGAAGCATCCCCTTGGGATTGTAGTGATTGGGGAAGTATCCTCTTGGGATTGGAGTGATTGGGGGGAAGCATCCCCTTGTGATTGTAATGATTGGGGAAGCAAACTCTTGGGATTGTAGTGATTGGGGAAGCATCCTCTTGGGATTGTAGTCATTGGGAAAGCATCCTATTTGGATTGTAGTGATTGGGGAAGTATCCTCTTGGGATTGTAGTGATTGGGGAAGCATCCTCTTGTGATTGTCTTGATCGGAGAAGCATCCTATTTGGATTTTAGAGATTTGGGATGCATCCTCTTTGGATTGTAGTGATTGAGGACGCATCCTCTTTGGATTATAGTGATTGGGGAAATATCTCATTTGGATATTAGTGATTGGGGAAGTATCCTCTTGGGATTGTAGTGATTGGGGAAGTATCCTCTTGGGATTGTCTTGATCGGAGAAGCATCCTCTTGGGATTGTAGTGATTGGGGAAGTATCCTCTTGCGATTGTAGTGATTGGGGAAGCATCCCCTTGGGATTGTAGTGATTGGGGAAGTATCCTCTTGGGATTGGAGTGATTGGGGAAGCATCCCCTTGTGATTGTAATGATTGGGGAAGCAAACTCTTGGGATTGTAGTGATTGGGGAAGCATCCTCTTGGGATTGTAGTCATTGGGAAAGCATCCTATTTGGATTGTAGTGATTGGGGAAGTATCCTCTTGGGATTGTAGTGATTGGGGAATTATCCTCTTGGGATTGTAATGATTGGGGAAGCATCCTCTTCGGAATGTCTTGATCGGAGAAGCATCCTATTTGGATTATAGAGATTGGGGAAGCATCCTCTTTGGATTGTAGTGTTTGAGGACGCATCCTCTTTGGATTGTAGTGATTTGGGAAGCATCCCCTTGCGATTGTAGTGATTGGGGAAGCATCCTCTTGGGATTGTCTTCGTCGGAGTAGCATCCCATTTTGATTGTAGTGATTGGGGAAGTATCCTCTTGGGATTGTAGTGATTGGGGAAGCATCCTCTTGTGATTGTTTTGATCGGAGAAGCATCCTATTTGGATTTTAGAGATTTGGGATGCATCCTCTTTGGATTGTAGTGATTGAGGACGCATCCTCTTGGGATTATAGTGATTGGGGAAGTATCTCATTTGGATATTAGTGATTGGGGAAGTATCCTCTTGGGATTGTAGTGATTGGGGAAGTATCCTCTTGGGATTGTCTTGATCGGAGAAGCATCCTCTTGGGATTGTAGTGATTGGGGAAGTATCCTCTTGCGATTGTAGTGATTGGGGAAGCATCCCCTTGGGATTGTAGTGATTGGGGAAGTATCCTCTTGGGATTGGAGTGATTGGGGGAGCAACCTCTTGGGATTGTAATGATTGGGGAAGCATCCTATTTGAATTGTAGTGATTGGGGAAGAATCCTCTTGGGATTGTCTTGATTGGGGAAGCATCCCCTTGTGATTGTAATGATTGGGGAAGCATCCCCTTGGGATTGTAGTGATTGGGGAATTATCCTCTTGGGATTGTAGTGATTGGGGAAGCATCATCTTGGGATTGTAATGATTGGGGAAGTATCCTCTTGGGATTGTCTTGATCGGAGAAGCATCCTATTTGGATTGTCTTGATCGGAGAAGCATCTTCTTGGGAATGGAGTTATTGGGGAAGTATCCTCTTGGGAGTGTAGTGACTGGGGAAACATCCTCTTGGGATTGTCTTCGTCGGAGTGGCATACTCTTGGGATTGTAGTGATTGGGGAAGTATCCTCTTGGGATTGTAATGATTGGGAAAATCCTCTTTGGATTGTAGTGATTGGGGAAGCATCCTCTTGGGATTGTAGCGATTGGGGAAGTAACTTATTTGGATATTAGTTATTGGGGAAGTATCCTCTTGGGATTGTAGTGTTTGGGGAAGTGTCCTCTTGCGATTGTCTTGATAGGAGAAGCATCCTCTTAGGATTGTAGTGATTGGGGAAGTATCCTCTTGGGATTGGCGTGATTGGGGAAGCATCCCCTTGTGATTGTAATGATTGGGGAAGCAAACTCTTGGGATTGTAGTGATTGGGGAAGCATCCTCTTGGGATTGTAGTCATTGGGAAAGCATCCTATTTGGATTGTAGTGATTGGGGAAGTATCCTCTTGGGATTGTAGTGATTGGGGAATTATCCTCTTGGGATTGTAATGATTGGGGAAGCATCCTCTTCGGAATGTCTTGATCGGAGAAGCATCCTATTTGGATTATAGAGATTGGGGAAGCATCCTCTTTGGATTGTAGTGTTTGAGGACGCATCCTCTTTGGATTGTAGTGATTTGGGAAGCATCCCCTTGCGATTGTAGTGATTGGGGAAGCATCCTCTTGGGATTGTCTTCGTCGGAGTAGCATCCCATTTTGATTGTAGTGATTGGGGAAGTATCCTCTTGGGATTGTAGTGATTGGGGAAGCATCCTCTTGTGATTATCTTGATCGGAGAAGCATCCTATTTGGATTTTAGAGATTTGGGATGCATCCTCTTTGGATTGTAGTGATTGAGGACGCATCCTCTTGGGATTATAGTGATTGGGGAAGTATCTCATTTGGATATTAGTGATTGGGGAAGTATCCTCTTGGGATTGTAGTGATTGGGGAAGTATCCTCTTGGGATTGTCTTGATCGGAGAAGCATCCTCTTGGGATTGTCTTGGGATTGTGATTGGGGAAGTATCCTCTTGCGATTGTAGTGATTGGGGAAGCATCCCCTTGGGATTGTAGTGATTGGAAGGGGATTTGTATCCTCTTGGGATTGGAGTGATTGGGGGGAGCAACCTCTTGGGATTGTAATGATTGGGGAAGATTTGGGAAGTATCCTATTTGGATTGTAGTGATTGGGGAAGAATCCTCTTGGGATTGTCTTGATTGGGGAAGCATCCTCTGGGTGATTGTACTGATTGGGGAAGCATCCCCTTGGGATTGTAGTGATTGGGAAGTATCCTCTTGGGATTGTGATTGTGACTGGGAAGCATCCTTGGGATTGTAGTGATTGGGGAAGCATCCTCTTGGGATTGTCTTGATCGGAGAAGCATCCTATTTGGATTGTAGAGATTGGGGAAGTGATTGAGGACATCCTCCTTGGATTGTAGTGATTGAGGACGCATCCTCTTGGGATTGTAGTGATTGGGGAAGCATCCTCTTGGGATTGTCTTGTTCGGAGAAGTATCCTATTTGGATTTTTCTTGGGAGAGATTGGGATGCATCCTTTTTGGATTGTGATTGTGATTGGGGAAGTATCCTCTTGGGATTGTCTTGATCGGGAGATTGGAGAAGCATCTTCTTGGGAATGGAGTGATTGGGGAAGCATCCTCTTGGGATTGTCTTCGTTGGAGTGGCATACTCTTGGGATTGTAGTGATTGGGGAAGTATCCTCTTGGGATTGTAGTGATTGGGAAATCATCTTGGGATTGTAGTGATTGGGGAAGCATCCGCTTGTGATTGGAGTGATTGGGGAAGCATCCCCTTGTGATTGTAGTGATTGGGGAAGCATCCTCTTGGGATTGTAGTGATTGGGGAAGCATCCCCTTGGGATTGTAGTGTTTGGGGAATTATACTCTTGGGATTTTAGTGATTGGGGAAGCATCCTCTTGGGAATGTCTTGATCGGAGAAGCATCCTATTTGGATTATAGAGATCGGGGAAGCATCCTCTTTGGATTGTAGTGATTGAGGACGCATCCTCTTTGGATTGTAGTGATTTGGGAAGCATCCCCTTGCGATTGTATGATTGGGGAAGCATCCTCTTGGAATTGTCTTCGTCGGAGTAGCATACCATTTTGATTGTAGTGATTGGGGAAGTATCCACTTGGGATTGTAGTGATTGGGAAATTATCCTCTTGGGGTTGTAGTGATTGGAGAAGTATCCTATTGGGATTGTCTTGATCGGAGAAGCATCATCTTGGGATTGTAGTGATTGGAGACGTATCCTCTTGGGATTGTAGTGATTGGGGAAGCATTCCATTGGGATTATAGCGATTGGGGGATTATCTTATTTGGATATTAGTGATTGGGGTGAAGTATCCTCTTGGGATTGTAGTGATTGGGGAAGTATCCTCTTGGGATTGTAGTTATTGGGGAAGTATCCTCTTGGGATTGTATTGATTGGGGATTGAAGTACCCTCTTGGGATTGTCTTGATCGGAGAAGCATCTTCTTGGGAATGGATTGTAGTGATTGGGGAAGTATCCTCTTGGGAGTTTTGGGATTGTGATTGGGGAAGCATCCTCTTGGGATTGTCTTCGTCGGAATGGCATCCTCTTGGGATTGTAGTGATTGGGGATTGGGGAAGCATACTCTTGAGATTGTAGTGATTGGGAAAATCCTCTTGGGATTGTAGTGATTGGGGAAGCATCCTCTTGGGATTGTAGCGATTGGGGAAGTAACTTATTTGGATATTAGTTATTGGGGAAGTATCCTCTTGGGATTGTCTTGATCGGAGAAGCATCCTCTTAGGATTGTAGTGATTGGGGAAGTATCCTCTTCGGATTGGAGTGATTGGGGAAGCATCCCCTTGTGATTGTAATGATTGGGGAAGCATCCTCTTGGGATTGTAGTGATTGGGGAAGCATCCTCTTGGGATTGTAGTCATTGGGAAAGCATCCTATTTGGATTGTAGTGATTGGGGAAGTATCCTCTTGGGATTGTAGTGATTGGGGAATTATCCTCTTGGGATTGTAGTGATTGGGAAGCATCCTCTTGGGAATGTCTTGAACGGAGAAGCATCCTATTTGGATTATAAAGATTGGGGAAGCATCCTGTTTGGATTGTAGTGATTGAGGACGCATCCTCTTTGGATTGTAGTGATTTGGGAAGCATCCCCTTGCGATTGTAATGATTGGGGAAGCATCCTCTTGGCATTGTCTTCGTCGGAGTAGCATCCCATTTTGATTGTAGTGATTGGGGAAGTATCCTCTTGGGATTGTAGTGATTGGGAAAGTATCCTTTTGGGATTGTAGTGATTGGGGAAGCATCCCCTTGGGAATGTAGTGATTGGGGAAGTATCCTCTTTGGATTGTAGTGATTGGGGAAGCATCCCCTTGGGATTGTAGTGATTGGGGAAGTATCCTCATTGGACTGTAGTGATTGGGGAAGTATCCTCTTGGGATTGTAGTGATTGAGGAAGCATCCTATTTGGATTGTAGTGATTGGGGAAGTATCCTCATTGGATTGTATTGATTGGGGAAGTATCCTCTTGGGATTGTAGTGATTTGGGAAGCATCCCATTGGGATTGTAGCGATTGGGGAAGTATCTTATTTGGATATTAGTGATTGGGGAAGTATCCTCTTGGGATTGTAGTGATTGGGGAAGTATCCTCTTGGGATTGTCTTGATCGGAGAAGCATCCTCTTGGGATTGTAGTGATTGGGGAAGTATCCTCTTGCGATTGTAGTGATTGGGGAAGCATCCCCTTGGGATTGTAGTGATTGGGGAAGTATCCTCTTGGGATTGGAGTGATTGGGGGAGCAACCTCTTGGGATTGTAATGATTGGGGAAGCATCCTATTTGGATTGTAGTGATTGGGGAAGAATCCTCTTGGGATTGTCTTGATTGGGGAAGCATCCCCTTGTGATTGTACTGATTGGGGAAGCATCCCCTTGGGATTGTAGTGATTGGGGAATTATCCTCTTGGGATTGTAGTGATTGGGGAAGCATCATCTTGGGATTGTAATGATTGGGGAAGTATCCTCTTGGGATTGTCTTGATCGGAGAAGCATCCTATTTGGATTGTAATGATTGGGGAAGCATCCTCTTGGGATTGTAGTAATTGGGGAAGCATCCTATTTGGATTGTAGTGATTGGGGAAGCATCCCCTTGGGATTGTATTGATTGGGGAAGTATCCTCTTGGGATTGTCTTCATCGGAGAAGCATCTTCTTGGGAATG
Organism: Acanthosepion pharaonis; assembly: GCA_903632075.3. Taxonomy (NCBI): domain Eukaryota; kingdom Metazoa; phylum Mollusca; class Cephalopoda; order Sepiida; family Sepiidae; genus Acanthosepion; species Acanthosepion pharaonis. Next base: position 153,315 of record CAHIKZ030000018.1, on the reverse strand, counting down.
GAGTTATTGGGGAAGTATCCTCTTGGGAGTGTAGTGATTGGGGAAACATCCTCTTGGGATTGTCTTCGTCGGAGTGGCATACTCTTGGGATTGTAGTGATTGGGGAAGTATCCTCTTGGGATTGTAATGATTGGGAAAATCCTCTTTGGATTGTAGTGATTGGGGAAGCATCCTCTTGGGATTGTAGCGATTGGGGAAGTAACTTATTTGGATATTAGTTATTGGGGAAGTATCCTCTTGGGATTGTAGTGTTTGGGGAAGTGTCCTCTTGCGATTGTCTTGATAGGAGAAGCATCCTCTTAGGATTGTAGTGATTGGGGAAGTATCCTCTTGGGATTGGAGTGATTGGGGAAGCATCCCCTTGTGATTGTAATGATTGGGGAAGCAAACTCTTGGGATTGTAGTGATTGGGGAAGCATCCTCTTGGGATTGTAGTCATTGGGAAAGCATCCTATTTGGATTGTAGTGATTGGGGAAGCATCCTCTTGGGATTGTAGTGATTGGGGAATTATCCTCTTGGGATTGTAGTGATTGGGGAAGCATCCTCTTCGGAATGTCTTGATCGGAGAAGCATCCTATTTGGATTATAGAGATTGGGGAAGCATCCTCTTTGGATTGTAGTGTTTGAGGACGCATCCTCTTTGGATTGTAGTGATTTGGGAAGCATCCCCTTGCGATTGTAGTGATTGGGCAAGCATCCCCTTGTGATTGTAATGATTGGGGAAGCAAACTCTTGGGATTGTAGTGATTGGGGAAGCATCTTCTTGGGGTTGTAGTCATTGGGAAAGCATCCTATTTGGATTGTAGTGATTGGGGAAGTATCCTCTTGGGATTGTAGTGATTGAGGACGCATCCTATTTGGATTGTAGTGATTGGGGCAGTATCCTCTTGGGATTGTAGTGATTGGGGAAGCATCCCATTGAGATTGTAGCGATTGGGGAAGTATCTTATTTGGATATTAGTGATTGGGGAAGTATCCTCTTGGGATTGTAGTGATTGGGGAAGTATCCTCTTGTGATTGTAGTGATTGGGGAAGCATCCCCTTGGGATTGTAGTGATTGGGAAAGTATCCTCTTGGGATTGTAGTGATTGGGGAAGCATTCTCTTGGGATTGTAATGATTGGGGAAGCATCCTATTTGGATTGTAGTGATTGGGGAAGTATCCTCTTGGGATTGTCGTGATTGGGGAAGCATCCCCTTGTGATTGTACTGATTGGGGAAGCATCCCCTTGGGATTGTAGTGATTGGGGAAGTATCCTCTTGGGATTGTAGTGATTGGGGAAGCATCCTCTTGGGATTGTAATGATTGGGGAAGTATCCTCTTGGGATTGTCTTGATCGGAGAAGCATCCTATTTGTATTGTAGTGATTGGCGAAGCATCCTCTTGGGATTGTAGTAATTGGGGAAGTATCCTATTTGGATTGTAGAGATTGGGGAAGTATCCTCTTTCAGAGCAGCGGTTCGTGGGAAGAAGCTGACTCGGGTGGAACTAACACATCTCATCTCAATGGAATACGCAGAGAATGAGGATAGTTCGCCACAATATGCCTGGCATGGCCGGTTATAGTCGTGAAGGTAAGAAATCTTTGAACTAAGAAATGTAGTTCATCTGAACACTTTAGTTTAAAATGACACAATTATTTCTAATATTAAGTTAGGACTGTCTCGACAAAACGAAACGTACGAATCAATTCCGATTTCGCCGTTTTTCATTACTTTCTGAAAATGAACTCATGTCCTATTTAGATTTTTAAGATATATTTAAGGTTACATAATGAAAACTTGAAAAGCCGACGCCATGTTGTTTACCGAGGGGCAAAGGCTTGTGAAAATAGCGTCTACTCAACTTTGAATTGATCAACTGACTTCATTTTGTTCATCCCTGTACTGGATAACCTGCTGTTCAGTCACATTATATCGCGACGACTGCTCTATTACGTATATTTCTAATAGTCATTGTATGTGTTGATTTGTTTTTAAAATGGAGAGTAAAGTGCAAATTTTGGGCAAACTTGTAAGAAAAACAAAACACAAAGAGAAAACTTGGAGTAGTAGCGCTTGATAGAGACAGCTCGTCGCATATAAGTAAACGACTTCCGTTTTCCGGTCATGTGGTCATAAAATTATATTTTTTTAATCAACTCTCTCATTAACAAGTTACAAAGCGGCGAAACCCTACTTCAAGAATGCGTAAATGTAGTTATTATATGTGATGCGTAAATGTAGTTATTTCTATAAAAGCCTATCAAAGAAGACCCCTATCGTTAAGCTATGATTAAATAGCTAACCTTGGGGAGCACAAGCCGTTGATGTTGATGTATGTTGAAGCCTCATAGGGTATCCAACCATTTAGCGTAGTTCTGAACAAGTTTAAGCTAAACAGGAAAATTTTAAAGGGTGCTAGAGCGATATTCACGATTCTAGTCTCGTGGAACTTTTGTTCGCTCCTGCTAATTTGAATCTCACTAAATGTTCAAATGTGTTTTTATAAATGCCTAGCTAAAGCCTTGTAAATAAGTAGGCAATTTCAGTAGGGAAATCGCGTCCTAAGAGAGTACGACACTGCGTAAGGAATGAGATGTTCTGATAATATGACGAAACGTTTATCTACGAAGAAAATTCAAATTTTGAATGATGACTTCTCTCTGCGTTCTGTCTCATCACCGGATGTTTACAAAATCTCCTAGACAGGAGTCAATAATATACCTATCCCTCTCTCTCTCTCTCTCTCTCTCTCTCTATATATATATATATATATATATATATATATATATATATATACCCTTGTGCAAATTAATTGAAATAACCGCTTTAGTTTCCATTCTTTCACCATACGGTCAGTTTTAGACCCACTGGAGTGACAGGGTTTTATCTATTTTTATTTGAAATTTGTTTGGTCTTGAAAAATATTGCATCAGATTTTTATCACGCCCAGACACCATTGTCTCGACTGTCGATTAGTTGTCCCTCGACGAAAATTTGTAACGCTGCACAACACACTGGCAAGCCTTACCAGTGAACAAATCAAAGTATTATAGACTGGCGCGGAAACTCTCCTGATTTAAATCCAATCGAAAATCTGTGGTCAATTCGTGGAATGGACATAGGAAGTACTAACATGTGCAGTGGTTCAAGTTTCATTGGAAAAATACTAACGGAATTATTCGTTTATTCGAATAAATACTAACGGAATTATTCGAAAAATAATAACAGAATTATTCGTTTTGTTTCAATTAATTTGCACAAGGGTGCATATATATATATATATATATATATATATATATATATATATATATATATATGTGTGTGTGTGTGTGTGTGTGTGTGTGTGTGTGTGTGTGTGTGTGTGTGTGTGTGTATGCGTGCTAATATATATAGAAAAATAGGAAAGAACACGTTAGGTAAATAATCCGAACTTCTTTAGTATTTTTGTTTTATTTAAAAAAAAAAAACAAACAAAACAAACAGTGCTCCATACAGAAGTAGAGCTTAAATTATAATTATTTTAAAAAAAAAATTCCTTCGCTACATAAGAGTTCTCATGTTTCAAAAACAAGGCCAAAACCCTCAATATAATTATTGAAATAAAATTGAATTAAAAGCATCAAGCCTGTTTCGCCTCAAGAAAAATTTAGGAATCAAGATGGGTTTAATTCTATTTTATTTCAATAATTATATTGAGGGTTTTGGCTTGTTTTTTAAACATGAGAACTCTTATGTAGCGAAGGAATAATATTTTTTTTAAAATAATTATAATATATATATTAAGCTGGATAGGGTGATTATACTCCGTTTCCCTGTTTCTCTTGCTTTGGATCTGTCCTGTGAGTATCAAATTTTCTAAGTCCATTTTCATTTTTTCTTTCTTTCTTTTCCCATTGTTTTATCACTTTTATCGACTTTTTCCTTTCTTTCTTTCTTTCTTTCTTAGCCCAATATTTACCTTAAGTCCCCATTGAGTCAGGTTTTGACACAGGGTCGGTTTTTAACGTGGGGACCCGAGTGTTTTCACTCGGGCCGCTGGTCTAAGCTGGTCATAGCTTGTCTAAGCTATTCATAGCTGGACATACCACAGCTACGTAATAGATGTTACGCAACATGGGGGAAACGCAAGGAGGAGGAGAGAAGGTCTACATCAAGGAACATATACTACATCCACAGCATCTACTCCAACGGAAAAAAGCCCTTCTCCTCCTCTGCCAATCCATCGGGAAAGATCCCGTAAAAAAGGGAAAGATGTACAGGAAAGATAGACTGTTAATTCTCGATTAGAAAAGGTCAAGATTTAATTAGTGAATAAAATTTCAAAGTTCAGGCGGAGATGTTAGGAGTATGGAGTTGAAGTAGAGTTTAGAAGGAACCTGAAACTGAATCCTAAACAGAAAACAAGGAATAAACTACTAATCTCTCTATAGATATTAATCATTTCATTCCCAAGCAAAGCAGTAATTTCAGTAGTATTCAGGGTGTTACAAAGAGTGAAAATGAATGAAAAGGAAGAGGACTGACGGAATGACAAACATGGGAAAGGCTCCAAGAAGATAGAAGATGGCGATTGACGTTGCCTTTAAATGTTTGAAGGTTGTAATCAGCAAGAAACCAGAAGGGAGTTCCACAGGTGGGAAGTGAGAGAAAAAAATTAGAAGTGTCTGTTGTATCTAGTTAGTTAAATAGTAGAACGATGATACCGAGTTACCAATCTAGTAGCACGCTTAAGTTTATGCCGTCGGATCACCAGAGGAAAAGCTCATTAGGGCAGTTATCATGAAAATATTTGTAGAAAAGACACAGAGAAGTCATGTTGGTGAGAAAGTGAATGATGCCGTGATGCCTAGACAGGAATTTGTCTTTGGGTTTTGGCAAGGATCTCGAGATGTACAAGAGGAGCACCAGGACCAGATATGGCAAAAGTATTCAATGCACAGACGAATGCTAGAGTTATAAAGGTATCAGATGGATTCTGGAGAGAAGAAAATTTCAGGCACGACACAGTGAACCAACTTTCTTTGCTTTAGACGTAGAAATTCATTTAAAATAGTCGGTCCACTTCATGTCAGTGAGGCCAAGAAGGCGTAGTGTGTAGCTCGCTCGGAGTTTGGCATCAGTCATGCTGATACCATCCAGAAAATGTTCTCTCTCTCACTCTCTCTGTCTGTCCGTCTCTCTCTTTCTCTCTCTCTCTCCATCTCTCTCTCTCTCTCTCTCTCTCTATATATATATATATATATATATATATATATATAATTGGGGGTGTGTTATTGTATTTGTGTGTGTGTGTGACAATCGCCGTAATTATGAGTTCTGCAAATATTTGTACCCGAGCACGGCTGAACATGTTTTAACTTCTGCTTTCTTAGGACGCAGATCAGTTGAATAATTCGATGCAAAAAAAAAAAAAAAGAAAAAAGAAAGAAAAAAAAAGGGGGACAAAATTTTAGGTATTCATATTTTCTGTTGCCGAAAAATTAATGAATGGTGGATTAATCCCAAGCTTTTTTTTGGAGGGGGATGTTGATCAGCAAAATACTACTGACATGATAAAGGCTAGTTGAGTTAAATGGAAATAACTGAGACACCCGGAAAAGGCACGGCTCGTGGAACGAGAACAGTCTACCCTGGTGGAAGAAATAAAGGATTCGGTTCGAAATTCCAATCAGCTAAAGAAGGTCGGATCGTACAGCGGCCGAAACGTTGTAAATATGACAACGAAGATGAGCATAACAGGCTGAATTATGTAAACAATACAAGTAAATATTTCTTATTATTTACTATTTAATCTTGATAGAGACCAAAAGCCTCTCTGCGTCCTTTTGGGTGATGAATTATTTTCCAACTACAACGCCTTTTACCACCGACGAAACGCTACAAGCCTCTCGCTGCTTTATCGCTATTTCCATGGAAATTGTTCAGACGAACTTCATTTTTTAGCTCCTCCGGTTCTAAACTTCAATCTAAGACCCACCATGACAACGCCCATTGTAGCGGGCCACCTTCATTTCCTTCGTATTCCACTGAGGAGAAATAATTTTCACTCGGACAGCATTTTTCCACAATCCTCTGCTTTGTGGAATCGCCTCCCAGGGGATGCTTCTACGATCACTCAATCTTACCTGCTCAAATCTAATTCTAACCATATCTTCCCCACATATCCCCATAAAAAGCGTTTATTCTCTGTAACTCTCTACCTAGAGAGGCTCTTGGGCATTGTACAGAGTGAACATTATTATAAAAAACATGTTCATAAGAAAACTGGAAGTTTTAGTAAGATTTATAATTGGTGAAAATAATTTTAACAACAGTGCTGCCCGTCCTGGGTAAGACGATAAGCTACATACGTGTCCTGGGTATGAAGAATAAATTACATCCGCGTCCTGGGTATGAAGATAAACTAGATTCGCGTCTCGGGTATGAAGATGAACTACATCCGCGTCCTGAGTAAGACGATGAACTACATACACGTCCTGGGTAAGACGATAAAACTGCGACCGACAGCAAGGCATCTGATCAGGAGGTTTCGAGGAGCGTGGAACCACCACTTAATTGCTGGTGTTCCCAGGTCCACCCTGACCCGGGGTGGTAGCACCTGTTAGGGCTTCAGCTATGGACTAATAGTAAAACCCTCAAACTGGGGTCAAGTGTAAAAATAGCTTTTAATACTAGAAATACTTTGTAAATATAAATTTTTACCATTTTTGAAGGAAAAAAATTATTACCAGCAATACATACAGCTATATATTTTTTGGAAAAAATTACCAGCTGTACATTTTGTGAAAAAAAATATTAGCAGAAATAGATTTTTGAAGAAAAAATATTCCCAGAAATAGATTTTGAAGAAAAATATATTAGTAGCAATAAAACCTTTGTCGGCATTAAATAAGCCATTAGGTTGATATGCCATAAAACAAAAGAAACCAAATCAAAACAATCCCCTCTCTCTTACACATCTATCTATCTATCTATCTATCTATCTATCTATCTATCTATCTATCTATCTCAAGCTGTTCCAATCTATCTATCTATCTATCTATCTATCTATCTATCTATCTATCTATCTATCTATCTATCTATCTCAAGCTGTTCCAATCTATCTATCTATCTATCTATCTATCTATCTATCTATCTATCAATCTATCTATCTCAATCTGTTCTATCTATCTATCTATCTATCTATCTATCTATCTATCTATCTATCTATCTCAAGCTGTTCCAATCTATCTATCTATCTATCTATCTATCTATCTATCTATCTCAAGCTGTTCCAATCTATCTATCTATCTATCTATCTATCTATCTATCTATCTATCTATCTATCTATCTATCTCAAGCTGTTCCAATCTATCTATCTATCTATCTATCTATCTATCTATCTATCTATCTATCTATCTCAAGCTGTTCCAATCTATCTATCTATCTATCTATCTATCTATCTATCTATCTATCTATCTATCTATCTATCTATCTCCATCTTTTTCTCTTTATCTACCCATCTCTTTATCTCTCTCTCTCTCTCTCTCCCTCTCTTTCTCTCTGTCTATTTGAAAAAAAATAAAAATCAGCAATAAAAATCTTGTCGACATTAAATCAGCCGTTGAGGTTAATATGCTGTAAAACAAACCAAACCAAACCATTAGACACTGATATTATGCAACTCCACTGACAAATATTTATATTATTACTTCACGAACTAAGATTTCAGTGAGTTTTCCCAGGTTTTGCATCGTCTCATACATCAATTGCTTTTTTTTTATCGTTTCACCTTACGCAAGGCGACAAAGCCACTATGACGCAGGCGTGTAACAGAGATGAGAATAATCTTAAGAACAGTACTGCAGACAACTTAGTAAAGAAAAACAGGAAGAAAGGATTAATGATGAAATGAAAGAAGACAATGTATGGTTGTCATCAAAGGAAAACCCGCAGTGGAACCATGAAAGCCGTTGTCTTCAAAATTCCGGCAAATCCTGCAGCCAAGCTGACCCTAAATGTAATGCTCTCTATTACTTTCGGTATGGCCGAGATTTCTGGCAGCGTACGGCCTCCATTTACCATCAGCCAGGACCGCACCCCGCAGAGGTCACTCCAGCTTCTTCAACAAAGGACTGAATTTTGACCAGAAAAAAAGTTACCTTTATCTCGTGAGATAAATGGGTGCCTACATATCAAGAGACTAAAACGCAAGCTACGAATTACGGATTTCAAAACCAGTCAACTACAGAAATTGAACTATCTGGAAAGAATTTTAACAGATGACGAAAAATGTGACACCGAAATCCGAAGAACAATTCAAATAGCAACAGATGCCTTCAAAATCTAAACAAAGTAAAAAAAAAGAAACCGGAAAATTCTGTTAGAAACAAAACACAGAATATTGAACTGCTATGTAGTATCAGTTCTCCTATATGCCAGTAAAGACGAGATGAATAAGATGCCTTTCAAAAGCTAAGCAAAGTATTAAGAAACCGAAAAATTATGTTAGAAACAAAACACAGAATACTGAACTGCTATGTAATATCAACCCGCTTACATTGAAAGGAATCATCTACATCTAAATGAAGAAGGGGCTTGATACTACAGTGATGTGTTTCTACAGAAGGATGCTGAGAATACCACATTTGGAGTAGTGAGGAACAATGTAGTTTTAAAGAAATTGAAAACGAAAAAGGCCGTTTAAACTTAGAACCAGAAAGAGGTTGAAATTTCTGTGACACAAGCAGGAGGAAAGTAGGCTTGGAGAATATGACACTCACAGGGGATATTGAAGGCAAGAGGAAAAGAGGCAAAAAGGTTTCTATATTATTTTTTTGTTATTTATAATTTATGAAGAGATGCTGAAAAGTTCAGGGCACAGCCAAGAGTGGTTATCACACCGTCGTGAATAAGTCTGATATTTACTCTCTTGGGAAGTGGATTGGGTCGATATCTTTTCAGTATTCCTCCTTATTTAATCGTGGTTTTCACCTGTGAGAAATCTACAGATGTAAGATAGAATCGCTCCAAATTTTGACAATGATCGCAAGAATCTTTGTTTCATCGTCTTGGGCTTTCCATCACTCAGAATATGGCCATTAATTTAATCTAAGAACAGAAATAAAACACAATTTTATTTGCAGAGAGTCTTTTTGTCAAGATATTTAAATCAACATGCGACACCTCGCCAGAGGACACTAAATTCATGGCAACTGGGGTGGAGATAGTCCGTGTCATGTTGGAATAATAGTAATTAAAATGTCGAATCGACACCATTTTAAAACACTAAATCTTTCACGCTTGTAAGCAAAGACTCCATTTGAAAAAGAAAAAAATGATTTTTGTTGAATATATTTTTGAACGCGTTATTATTATTATTATTATTATTATTATTTTTTCATAAAGTTATATCTTTTTTATTTCATTTTTATCGCTTTTTAAGACATAGTTATTGCTTTGTTTCGCAAGCGAGGATATGGCTTGCGTCTAAAATAAAGAAATTAGATCTCTCTCTCTCTATCTCTCTCACTCTCTCTCTCCCCTCTCTCTCTCTCTCTCTATATATATATATATATATATATATATATGTGTGTGTGTCTGTGTGTATTTGTGTGTATGTGTGTGTGTGTGTGTGCGCGTGCGTGTGAGTAAGAGAGAATGTGTCTGTGTATACATATATACGCACATCGTGTTTTGAAAACTTAAAGGAAGACAAAGAAGCAAATGAAGAAATGACCACAAGAAAACAAAACGTTTTTCTTCTTTCTCTTTTCACCTTCAGTTGTTTACTTTCTTTCTTTCTTTCTTTCTTTCTTTCTTTTGTGGTGACGTAAGCCATCAAGAAAATTGGACAGTTTTTATTTATTTATTAAATAGCTTTTATAGCCTTTCTTTCTCTCTTATGTGGGCATTTATAGGTTATAGCTAAAAACCTATTGTTAATACTAGCTTTTTATGAACCTATAATTAATTCAGGATATTTATTTTAATAATTAAATAATTTTATAATTTTTTAAATAATACCAAATCTCTTGCACACTAATTGCTTCAATAAAATTTGTAACAATTGCTCGATATGTTTTGTACAATTACCGCTACTGTTTTCTTTGTTTTGTTTTTTTTTGTTTAACGGCATATCAACATCCTTATGGGTCATTTAATACCGAAATTTTATTTTCTTGTAAACTTTAGTAGTTTTTTTTTAAATGTGAACATGTATTGCTGACAATTTTTAAAAATTTAATTTAATTTTAAATTCTCATGTTTTTACCCTTGTTTGGGGATTCACTATTTGTAGGTAGCTGGAACCCTAACAAGTGTTACCACCCTGGGTCACCGTAGGCCTGGGAACAGCAGCAATTAAGATGTAGTTCCACGCTCCTCAAAACCTCTAATCTTCCGATCAGATGCCTTACCGCTTGTCTAATTACGACCATGTTTTTAGCAGTAAACTTCTAAAGTCTTAACAGAGAAGATTTTCCTGTAAAGACAGACTTTAGAATGAGATTTGCTTTAATCCAGTATATTTAAAAAGGTAGCGCCATTGATAAAAATCCGTCTTAACAAACCGGTGTTTCTTTTTACTACGCCCGTTTTCAAGCAGATAAAGAGACGTGCATAGTATATGCTTTTTCATTCTGTTGTTACCCAATTAGAAGACATAAGAACCACGCAAATTAGACAGTAATTGAATGAAATTATTTTATGAAGGTAAGAACTGGCGATGATGAGGACATGTAGAATATATAACAGTTGAAAATAGACATGAATAGTTTAAAATTGTAGTGGTCAGGCAAGCATCATCTCGAGTGTTTGTTCCACAAGGTAACAGCTCTTGGAAAAAAGCTTAAAGAACTGAAATTCCTGTTTACCAGTGGCACATGAAGGGAATAAGACTATATTCACTGATTCATTCCTTGACCAGAGCTTGACGAATGAAACTCTTTAAGGGGAAGAGGTTAAAATTAAATCATTTTAGTGACTTTTTATCGTCTTATTTTCTCTGTGGTTAACTTTATTCCACAAAATTTTCATTGCTTAATTTATGCCTCATTGTTCGTTTTTTTTAATAAATCTTTTTTTTTTTATTGATTTTTTTTCTGGCGGCTTATCAACCTAAAACCTTTGTGTGAAATATAAAATGTTTGTCTATATTTTTTGAGTATTGTAACTATTTACATTATTTATATTGTTCGGACTGTTTTCCTTATTTTTATTGCCATATTTACGACATTTCAGTCGTTGTACGCCCTGGCTTTTTCCGGGATCTGTCTATATTTCTGAGATGAGGTATTGTAACTATTTACATTATTTACATTGTTCGGACTGTTGTCCTGATCTTTATTGTCACTTTCACGACGTTTCGGCCGTTGTAAGCAGTAAAAAAATGTTTAATATGAGTTCTGGTAAAAAAAAAAAAAAATGTTGTCTCCAAAGATACATGCGTGGATAAAAACTTTGGTGAAAGTGACTTGACCCAAAGAGTTGTGAGTTCAATACTTGGACACAGCAGGGGTGAGTTGAGTTACTATAGGGATTTAACTGAAACTGAGATATCCAGAAAAGGCATGGCACGTGGAACTAGAACAATCTGCTCCCGTAAACTAAATAAAGGGTTCGGTTCGAAATTCCAGTGTATATCACCTGAAGAAGGCCGCTGCTTACAACGGCCAAATAGCCGTGAATATGACAACAAAGATAAGGAGAACAATTCGAACATTACTGGCGTTGTTCACATACGTTTGTCTCAATACGTTATGCGCAGAAGTTTACTTAGTTAACAGCCTGTTTACTGCTTTTCGTCTCTTCTTGTCTGGATTACTGTGTAGTTTTCGCGAAAGTTATTTTAACATGCGCTTTTCTCTATTTTTCTTTTAAAATATGAAGCCCTGCTGCCGGATGTAGTTTATCATCATACCCAGGAGACAAGCAATCAGACTTCATTATTAATTGTTCATACCCTTTGTGAACACGTTTCTGTATATTCTTTATGTCACCTTTTTTAACTGAACTGGCCTAACAAAATACCATAATTCTATTTCTCTTATATCTAACTGAATTCATATCAACTTTCAGCAACTAAATATTGAGTTCTTCTTTGTGCCTTGTCCTTCCAGGGCGTAGACGATCATAGCCCTCCACAATCTCCTACACTTCGTAAGGTGTGTCTTTTCATCACGCCTCTCAAACCCGGTTCTACTATTCAATCACACAATCTCGTTAAATAAGTTGCTAGTTATCTCCTTTTTACCTCAAGTAGGTTATGTGAGTGTTAGATTTTCCAACCCTCTTTCCTCATTATTCCTACCAGAATTTTCAACTGCCTCTTTCTGTATAAGTATAAGCGCCCCTTTTCCATGTTTCCTTAAAACTTGCTTGATACTTTCATATTTAGACCAGAGTATCTTTCTGTAAATTCACATTTCTGTTGCCTCAGACATCTTCTTGGTGTCTGAGAAAATTCCCCAGGATTCTAAGCCGTATAGAAGATCTAATATTGCATAACAGCTCAGCTTTCTTTTCTTTCCTTCAGACGATATTTTCTTGTATCTTAATACTTTCTTTAGATTTTGTAAAGCATCTTTCTGTAAAACACTTCGCAGATATTGAAGCTCTTGTAATTGCTTGATTTTAGTATCTCCGCTTACTTTTCTTGTATTCTCTAGGTATTTCTTAAGTCAAATACAGACCTATATCCATTATTACATATTCTATATTGTTGTATCCTTAAAGGGGTTACAAACAGACAAAGTTGGTAATCGAGTGAAGGAACAGCAACACGCGCGTAGATGAAAGAAAGAGAGATTTATTGTAAAAGAGAATACACTACTGAAAGACAGGGAATCGGGTGGCAGGCTAGTAATTCCCGAAGCAGAGTTATTTACTTTACCTCCACGCGGAGCAGGATGTGGCATATAGCCGTACAAAAATCATTTGGTTAATTTGCAATATAAGCACTAAAAGCCTACGGTAATGAATATGTTCAATTATGGTGTGAAATTTCTTGATTATTTCGAAAACTACATTAAAAGTTTGCGTTCTATATTACCGTTAAGAAGATATGACTAATGTAAGTTCAACTTCTTTCGCGTCGTATCAACAGAACGGCGGCCATTACTGGCTTTGTTTACATACGTTTGCCTTGAGTAGTCATGTGCGGAAGCTCACTTGTCTTGATTACTGTGCAAAAAAATGCGCGATTCCAAATATAACAGTAAAAATGAAAAAAAAATTACGTGCCTGAAAGGATAAATAAAAAATGAAGTTTACCTTTTCTTTAAAACAATTTTTTTTTAAAGTGGAAATTTATTTAAAATCTGAAAATTAAAATAAAATATAAATTACATGCTTGAAAAAGATTATAAAATGATGTTTTCCTTTTTTCAACGATGTTTTTTTTTTCTTTTTTTGGAAAAGGGGTTCATCCATAACATTATAATTATTTAGAAACAATTTCAATTGTTTCTATAATAAATTTAAAGCAATTGAATAAAAAAAATAGAATTCATTATCTAATAATGCTTCACTTCTACAAATAAACACTACTTTTAATTGGAAAAAAGAAATTTATACCAATTAAATAAAAACTATTCTTTTAAAGTTTCATTTAAAAAAAGAGAAATCGCATTTTAAAATAACATTCGCGAAAATTGCGCTGTAATGAAGATGAGTAAAAAAAAAAAAATACGAAAATCAATAAAAAGGCTGTATCTAAGTAAGCTTACGCGCATTACTTATCGAGGCAAACGTATGTAACCAACACCAGTAATGGCGGTCGGACAATGCGAAAGAGATCGAACTTACATTGTAGATAAATCCAATGTGGCGATCTAGCGCAAACTTTTAATGCCATTTTCGAAATAATCAGGGAGTTTGACACCATAATGGAACATTTTCATTACCGGGGACTTTTGGTGTTTATACTGCAAATTAACCATTTATTTTATTCTCACGGACTTTTTTAACGTTTCAACAGAATTCAAGGGGAATTTCAATCATTACAGTTCTCTGGCACAACAAAGAAAATTGTTGCTGGTGTTAATGGGTTATGAATATATTTTTAAAATTATTTCCATTATTGTTTCTCTTTTACTTTATTACAATGATGTCATATGTTTTTTGACATGCTTATTAAATATGAAAAAGATAGAGTAAAAAGAAAGAAACGGAAGACATTTATAAAAGTCAACACCCAGCATGAAGTTCTTATTGTTCTTAAATTGATGCCATCTTGGTAGGAAGCTCAGTTCTAGGTTTTCTTCCGGTGTAGTCTGGTTGGACGGCTTGAACGCCATGACATCGTAATGGGCGTCAAATGTATTAGCCAATAGGAAGAGCCGAAGATTTTAAGGTACTTTCAAGACAACGACAAAGCAAGGAGAATAATATAAAATAAAGTAAAATAAAGAAAATATTTCGACATTAACAGTAAAGAGGCAATTAAAAACATCAGGTACATTCCTTTTGTATGGTCCTTTGTAAATTTCATTCTTCAATCTCTTTCTCTCTCGCTTATATATATATATATATATATATATACATACATACATACATACATACATACATACATATATATATATATATATATATATATATATATATATATATATATATAGATGTTGTTGTGTATGTGTGTATCTACGTATGTGTTTTGGGACATATAAATAGTAGGTATTTACTAGATTAAATATTTGTTATTTTTATGTTACTGTTAAATTTGTAACCTGTAGGTGATATTACTTGCTTTGTTAAATTTTCTTGATTACTCATCGGTTCTCTTATAAATGCCTTTCGTTTTTAGTTTACCCCCTCTCCCCATCTTTTTTTCCCTCTCTCTAGCTCTCATCTTCTGGATTTTAAGTTTAGATCATATCGTTTTTTATTGTGCGTAGTGTCACCACAAATGTATCCACACGTTTCCGGTTTCTGTTTTTTAATTTTAATTTTAGGTCAGCGAATCGGTAGCGAATTATGCATCAAAAAATAATTCCTATTTATCTGTATCTCATTCATTTAAACCGTTATTTAACTCCTCTCTTTAAAACTTCTCTCTGTTAAATTTTAATCCCCACCTTCACCTTTCGGCCTTCCTGTTCTTCTTTCTTCTGTTACACCCTCTCTCTAGAGCTTTCATACATTTCCCTCTCACACTTGTTTCCCACTCCCACACATACACTCTCATTAAAATTTTATTGTTTATACCCGGAGTTATATTTTCTGATTTCTTTTTGAATTTGTAGGTCTGAAGAATTGGATCGTGGTTACGATTCCAATGTAATAAATTATAACCATAGAATATTAGTGTTTGAGCCTTTTTTATTATATATAATTATAACCATGGAATATTAGTGTAGTGTTTGTAGCCTTTATATATATATATATATATATATATATATATATATATATATATATATATATTTGGATCAAATATGCATCGGAATCCGTCAGAGAAAACGTTAATCAATTTAACAAATTTCACTTTTATTAAACCTTCATCAGAGAAGATGGAGAAAAGAAAGAAAGAAATTTGTGTATGTTGTTTGATTTTCGCTGATTAATCATGATTCTCGTGAATTCCACTTAATTTTTTGCGTTCCGAATTCAAGGAGAGACGACACGCCCATTCGAAGTTCCAAGAAATTATCAAATTAATTGCTCACAATGTAAAAGCATTTATATCGGTGAGACATCACAAATGTAAAATTTGTTAACACGACTCTCCTGTAATTATAACTAAAATAACTAAAAAT
Source organism: Acanthosepion pharaonis (assembly GCA_903632075.3). Taxonomy (NCBI): domain Eukaryota; kingdom Metazoa; phylum Mollusca; class Cephalopoda; order Sepiida; family Sepiidae; genus Acanthosepion; species Acanthosepion pharaonis. The sequence continues at coordinate 137,599 of CAHIKZ030000018.1, read as the reverse complement.
TATTTTTTAAAAAATGTCTGAAAACAAAATGGCTACAGGGGCAAAATTCCTTTCAGGTTAACGATAAAGATCAGAAAAACAATTATCGAAAGGAGTCAGCTGGTTGACGAGTAAAGAAAGTTAAAAGGAACATAGATAAGGTATTTATTCAAAATTATGCTGTAAAAAAAAAAAAGAGAAAAATGTGATGTTGATTAATTCATGATGGGAGACTTGAGTTAAACGCATTTAGCGGATTAAACCAGAAATGATGGAGACTGCACCAGACAGGCCTGACGTGCCTAGAAATACGGCGGCTATATGAACGACTTTTGAATAAACAAAGATAGAGTGATAGGATTCAGCATTTACTTTCTTGTTAAATCATTATCATTTCTGCTATTCAACCACTATTATGCATATCTTATAATCCTAATCTGTCATATTTGACATAATGGTTTCACGATGTTATCTTTCTAATCGGAAAGAATGTAAAATTGACTGCATTTCCTTACGAAAGACATTAGCAATAAATTTATACTGAAAATCTAATATAACTTTTCTGGTAGTAATATTTGCTATAATTCACGACCATTGACAATCCCTTTCCGTTTTTCAAGGCATTTTCTTTCTATAGTAATAGCTATTAGCAATTGATCTACATTCTACATATAATAAGTAAATGAAAAAGTGGAAACACTTTTGTCGAACGCGTTTCGTCCTTTCAAAAGACATCATCAGGAAAGATAACTGTTAATTCGTGATTTGAACAGGTTAAGATTATAATGATCGAATAAACATCCTCTTAGGAGTCGGTTCTAGAGAGCAGTGGTTCTGTAAATACTTTCTGAGGTACTCTCCTCTATGGTACCTAGACTAGGAATTCAAGCATAGTACTAGTGTTGTAACCTAGAAACGTTTACTGAATGAGAAAATCCAAAACGGAGCTTGGAAATGAAATGGAAATCTTTATAACATCAACAAAATACAATACTCGCCAGCGGCGTGAAGTAGGTAAACCACTGCTTGTGGTAGATTATTTAGACAACATATTACGATATTTACCTGCCTCTCCACGAGGTTGGATGCGGCACAAGCCCAAATTTAATGGGGGAAAATCCGAGCCCGTTGGCTCGGGCAAAAATTGCACGTAGACCCCGTAAACGCGGGATCGTGTATCTGTCTACCTCCTCGGACAAGACTCTGCCCTTCGACCTTCGTGCAGGTCCCTCTTTGCCCAAAGGCAGAGAGTTCGACACGGCAAGAGCTTCACATGCTGACAGGTGACGCTGCCAGCTTAGGCAGCATATTGCGATATTTACTTGCTTCCCAACAAGGTAGCATGCGGCACAAGGTAAAAATTAATGCGGGAAAATCCGAGTCCGTTGGCTCGGGCAAAAATTGCACGTATACCCCGTATACTTGGGATCAGGTATCTGTCTATCTCTTCGGACAAGACTCTTCTCTTCGGCATAGCCTTGTCCGGGTTCCTCTCTGCCCAGATACAGAGAGTTCGACACCGCGAGAGCTGCCCACGCTGACAGCTCACACTGCCATCTTAGGCAGCATATTGCCCCCAGTTAGGGTCCAACGTATTTATGAGGTTTGAGACATATCCATTAGGTATGGCATATAACAAGTAGATTGGTGGCAAGGTTTCATTATTTTACAGTCGAAATGACTAGATGTAACCGCAAGTTCTATGTTAACATTTCCTTCTGTTGCACTTCTCCCTTGTGGAACTGTCTTCGGCTTCATGCTTTCCGGTAAAATTTGATCTTCAAAAATTTAAATGCAATGTAAATAGTTATATTATTTCCTCTTATATTGTTCTCTCTTCTTAATAACGTTTTTTCTTACATCCTTTCACTCCCAAAACCTCCTGCATCTTAGTGGGTCTGTTGCCTTGCTTGGGGTGAAATGATCAGACAAAAAAGAAGAGAACTTCTCTAGATTCAGTGTTTCCAACAAATATAGATTGTTCTGCACAAGCCTTCATTATTATAATGAAATCATCTGTGCGGGTAGTCTGGCTGTCCAGTTCAAGGAAACAAATTGTTATACGTCAAAGATGTCGAGAGAGTCCATCATATATATATATATATATATATATATATATATATATATATATATGTAATGATAATAATTGTATTGTTGAGAGGAAAGAAAGTGCTATTTATTGGTTAAAAGTCTTCATATATTCTGCACTGCATAGCAATTATTCATATGTATAAATAACCATGTTCTTTAAGCTTCTCTCCTTGCCTACGCTACCCTGCCATTGCTCCCCGCCTTACTCTCCAGGTAGCTTCCCTTTCGGCGACATCTTGCCAACAGAGACTAAAACAGAAAAACTATTAACTAATTACTTCTGTTTCACTCTTAATAACTAAGATAAGCATAAAAGACTTTCGTTTGGTGTTGCTAAAAATTCGGTCGCCGAAGTGAAAAAAAAAAACAAAACAATGAACGTATTTGGTAAAACAGTCAACAGATTTGGGCACATGAATGCCCAAAGAGCTGTATGATATATCACTCCGTCCGCCCCCACACTGTCTCTCTCTTCGCCCTCTCTCTCCCCACCTCTCTCTCTCTTTCTCTCTCTTTATATATATATATATATATATATATATATATATATATATATATGAATAAAGACAAAAGGAAAAGTTATCTTAGCCGATGCTTTTTGCTGTAAGGATTTTATTTTAAAACAAGGATATATAAACATAAGTAAAAATGTTAATTTTACAAAAGTTTTAAATAAATAAATAAAATAATAATCAGCTTAACTGAAAAGTAAATAATAATCAGGTTAACTGAAAAATCTAGGGAAATTATGGAGGATACTAAGTGATATAATTTAATGTCTAATAAACAGTTATTAAATAATCTTGTTGAATTTTTGCCATTTTTATATTGTAATTAATTTGTATATTAGTTAATTTGGCATTAATCTATGTATTATAAGTTTTAAATAAAAGAAGTTTAGGAATTTAACTGCTAAAAGCAAAACAGTGCTTAATGCCGGTCCTGAGGATTATTTTGCTTTTAGTAGTATTCTCTTTGCTGAGGTCCTTCTGTTTCCCATGACATCGAACTCGACACGCTTGTGATTTTTTTTTCAACTGTTTCTTTTTTTTTCTGGTGTTTCTTTTGTTCTGCTGTTTCTTTTTTCTTTTCTTTTTCTGGTGTTTTTTTTCTTCTTTTTTTCGAGTGTTTCTTTTCTTGTGGTGTTTCTTTTTTTCTTTTTTCTTTTCTCTGCTGTTTCTTTTTATCTGGTGTTTCTTTCTTTTTAGTGTTTCTTTTTTTTCCTAGTGTTTCTTTTTTCTGGTGTTTCTTTTGTCTGTTGTTTCTTTTTTATTTTTATTTTCTCAAAGAGTAGTTTTTTTTTTGTTTTTAATCTTGGCCGAATGCCTATTCCTCCAACCACTCCGTGATTTTGGTTGGTGCGCGAATGGTATGTACGCATCATATAACTTTTTAACATCTTGAACTTACTAAAGGAATATAAAATGCCCAGTTGCACAAATAATTGTTGCCGAATATTGTGTGAAAAGGAAAGAAACTTTAGGTTCTTGGTCGACCATTGTTCATCGGGAATTTATTTAAAAATATTAAGGCTCTGCCACTTGATATGACATTAAGCATTTTTTGCCTGGGTGCCTTTCTGATATACTCTCATAGGAGTTGCCTATTTTATTTAAATTAATTTATATATTCGCCAACATTTCTCAGATGCATATTGATTATGGAAACCTACAGAGAATTCTGAGCTGAACCCTTTATTTAATCTATGGAGCAGACTGTAGTTCTGTATACAGATATACAGATCAATATACATCTGATGAAGGCCAAAGTGTATAACGACCGAAACGTTTTAATAGCAACACATATAAGGACAGTAGTTTGAATATAAACAGCATAAATAATGCCTTATGTCTTTGGTGGTTTTCAAGTATCAAGTCTTTACGCTTCATGTCATTTCTTATGATTTTTCTTTAATTTATTAACAAATAGAAATACATTGATAATTGCTTATGAATGTCAAATGCCCGTAAAAAACATTAGAGAAGGAAGAAATGATGTAAAATATATTTGAATTCTTCGATTTTGTTTTATCCAAAAATAGCTGTAATTATACTTACATCAAGCCAACTACGAAATTAGATATTGTCATCAACACCAGAGATGTTTCGACTTAAAAAAAGATACACTGAAAATCAGAGTGAATTCTCATTTTCAGCAACTTTTTTAAATAACTCTTATCAGTCCTTTCCACCCTCGTCATCCTGTGCTCACTCAAGAACGTTTTGCAGGTTTTCCGAGCTCTTTAAATCCTTTTACAGGAAATGATTGGATTTTGTTCGTAGTTCCTTTAATGTCGTTATTCATTCGGTCTTCCCACGAAAGTATACAGCATTGGTATTCTTGAAATCAAACAGCGTTGCTTTCTAAAAAGGGGACTGTACGTCTAATCGCAGAACTGGCCCTAATAATTTCCATTGTAATCGCAGGATGAAAAAAAGATATCGGGTATGTATTTCATCTCTTGTATGACTTGGAATTGGATATTACGGATATTAATTTCCTATATCATCAGTTTCATTTTGAAACATCACGTGAGACGTCTAAATTTTATTTTAATAAAATATATTTATTACGAACGGTTCGATGTTCATATATATATATATATATATATATATATATATATATATATATATATATAAAACGAAGAGGTTATAGTAGTTCCAACGAGAGAAAAGTGTGTATATTAAAAAGAAGAGTGAAAACACAAACATTTTTAGTAGTAATGTGGATTAAAAAAAAAAAATCATACTTTATTTTCCATAATTTTGCTACAGGTTTCCGTGCTCGCGACCTTCATCAGGCAAAGGGTGAAGATTTCCACATATTATTAAAAATAATTCATTTTTTTCCCCTTATGTTTTTCGATGTTAAATAGTCTCGATATGAGACATTATCTTTTTTGTGTTAGTGACCCAAATGTCTTTCTTTAACTGGCAGTGAAAAGTTCTGCTTGAAGGGTTATACAACAATTAAGATTGGTCCGAGAAATGATGGAGTAGTTATCAGCATTCTTATGTTTTAATGAGCCC
>CAHIKZ030000018.1:32500-130000 GCA_903632075.3 Acanthosepion pharaonis | reverse complement strand
ATGTGGTCAAGTTTTTTGTTGCAATCCAATTTGTTTAGGATGACAAAAATGTTGATCTTATCAGCTTTTTTTACGATAATGTCAGGGTGGTTGCGTAGTTCTTGTGCGACAATTTTCAGTTGTTTAGAAAGTATTTTTGAGGAGTTTCTGCTTTTATCATGCCGATCCTTGAATGCCTCGGCCTTAAGTAAGTCTTTAAATTCTGGTGTAGTTTCTATTAGTTGTTCATCCTGGAGTTTAACGATGTTTTGGTATAGGGTCTCAATTTCTATTTTTTTTTTAAAGTCGATTGTACTTACGGTCTATATGGCAGTTAGGTCCAAGGTTAAGTAATTCTTTTTGGTGCTTAGTTCATAGTTGGAAAGGTTAATGTATTTATCAGTTTTGTTAGGGAGAGTAATATTACCTTTGTATAATTTTAAATCGGTGTTGAGCCTCAGATTTGTTGGTAAATTCCGTGAGTCTATGTGTAATTTCTCCAGTTATATCCTGTAGTTTATCGTAGATGTCCTGTTTGTTGCTGTTAAGGTTGTTCAATTTTTCCTTGGATATTTCAATTTGCCTTTTCACAAGGCTACATTTATAATTCCAAGTATTGATAGTATTGTGGGCTGCAGGTAGTTTATATATGTATATGAATTTTATATATATATATATATATATATATATATATATATATATATATATATATATGTTATTCATTTTTTAAAAGATATGAAAAACATTATTCGTTTTTTAAATATAATATAATATATATATATATATATATATATATATATATTTTTAAAAATAAACTAGTTTGTCCGATCATCGCAGAAGCGTGCAACCGAGTGTCACAAACTCATATCGACACAACAACATTATTATTCATTTATATATATATATATATATATATATATATATATATGTGTGTGTGTGTGTGTGTGTGTGTGTGTGTATAAAAGTGAACATTGAAAAACAACAGTTATAGGCGACAGTCTGTTTCATGTTATATACATACATATATATATATATATATATATATATATATATATATATATATATTCATATGCACACATATTATTCATATAAATATATATATATATATTATTCATATGCATACATATATTATCATATATATATACACATATTATTATTATTTTAATATATATATATATATATATATATATATATATATATACATGACTTTTGCATGCTTATTAATTTCGTGTCATAACAATGTTTATGTTCTTCTAGATTGTTTTTTATATCTAGGTTAAGCACCTCTTCACTAAATCAAAGTAATGCTAACGAATGTCACCTTTCAGTCGCTTGGGTCAGGCACAAGGCTTTGCAGCTAATTGTCCGACGCCTTGCCACTAAAGCTGTACCTGCTTGTGCTCTTCTATATAATTACAGAAATTAACAGAAATAACATGAAACGCTTCGTCACAGTCTCTGCATGCGCAGTTTGGGGTGAGTGACGCAGCGACCCTTTTTTCATTTGCTTTTTGACCCTTTGAGCTTGTAAGATCGCAAAAGCAGATGGCATCTTATGGCTTTCGAGCTTTTGAGGATTTTGAAACTGAAAAAGAAATTGTTGGAAACGCCCAGAACCGGAAGAAAAATATTTTGTCCATATGCAGCACTTGTCTTTTGGGAGAAAAAGGAAATTCAGTTCCAATTAAACTAATTCAGTCTTGTTTATCGCCAAACTTACAAAACTGCTGAGAATCGAGGAATTGGCAGGATACATTTAGGGAATTATCAGCACACGCACACGCGCGCGCGCACTCACTCACACACTCACACAAACACGCACACACACAGATTCGCGCGCGCAGATACACACGCATACATGGATTTTTTTTAATCTATTAATCCGACAGATTTGTGTTGCATAAACGTCATTTTTCGTAATCGACGCCCTCTGCATCGAAGAGGTCAAAAACAGCCTTATTATTTTCTAGGGAACGCCGGTTCGAATCTTGCTGGAGAGCCCATATATTTCAATAAGTCGATTTCATGAATATTTAGGCCCGGTAGTAATATATATATATATATATATATATATATATATATATATATATATATATATATATATATATATATAAGTTAAAGGTAATCCGTATGGGTAATCCCAAGGAGGATGAAATCCTGAGAGCTCAATGTAAATCCAGAGCTAATATTTAAAAGAAAAACACTTTAAGGTACCATTATAATAATTTATTTCACCAGAGTCCTTTTAAAAGGACGCCGGATCATCAGATAGCACTTCCAACAACGAAATGAAACGAAAAATGAGATTAAAATTGATGGGTAGTCTAAGTTTTTGTAATTTAACAGGGGGTGTGAGAGGGATAGTTAAAGAGACATAGTAGAGTATAGGGAGGGGTTAATTTCATATCTCTCTCAAGTGTATTTTATATTGGGGTAGGAGGAGTGACCTGTCACTGAATCTAACGAACGCCAACCATGGCATAGTGGATAAAGGCGTTGGTTAGATCCAGTGACAAAGAGTGTGAGTTCAATACCCCGTTAAAGCAGTGGAGAACTTTCAGAGGGAAATTAACAGGAGATAACTGACAACTGACATCCATCAAACATGGCACGTGGAACTAGAACAGTCTATCCCGGTGAGCAAAATAAAAGGTTCAGTTCGACATTCCAACCACCTGAAGAAGGCCGGGGCGTACAACGGCCGAAACGTTGTGATAAACATGGCGACAAAGATGAGGACAATAGTCTGAATAATGTAATTAATGTTCAAACTGACTACCTTCCTATTTGCTAGAGGAATGTCGGTTCGAATCCTGCTGGAGAGCCCATATTGCTTACCAATATAATTTCTAGAATATTTTGGCCAGGTAATAATATATATATATATATATATATATATATATATATATATATATATATATACATAAATTATATATCAGGTCATCCCGTAAGTTCTGCCCGAATTTTGAATAAAGAAAACAAGTGAACAAATGTTACAATGTATTTTCCCTGATTATCTACGACTTCCTTCCATCTATTAACAAGCTTACTAATTCCATTACTGTAAATTTCTTTTGGCTTCGATTCAAAGAACTCACAAATGTCAGTTTTAACCTCTTCCTGTGCTACAAAAACTGTTTCTTCCAAATGATTCTGTAAGGTGGATGAGGAATTTTCTCCCAACCAAGTTCTTCGATCTTTTGTGACGTGATTCTTGCTGTGTGGGGTCGCGCATTTTCCTGATGAAACATCACCTCTTTTCGATTCACTAGAGCAGGTCTTTTTTTCTTCAAAGCTTGGTTCAAATGCTCTCATTGCTGACAGTATATTTGAGCATTAATTGTTGCATTAGGTAGTAAGAATTCGAGGTGGATTATTCCTTGGCGATCCCACCAGATTGAAAGAAGAACCCTTTGCCCATGAAGTTCCCTTCTCGGCTGTGGCTGGGGTCCTTCCCCTTTACCAAGCCACTGTCTACGACGCTTAACATTTCGATAAAAGATCCAGTCACAAGTCTATCCAAAAAAGGTGAAACAAGTTGGCGAGAATGAAGAGAAGGTTTCAGTTCGACATTCCAACCACCTGAAGAAGGTTGGAGCGCACAACGGCCGAAACGTTGTAATAAATATGGCGTCAGAGATGAGGACAATGGTCCAAATAATGTAAATAATGTACTCTTTTTCTTAAATTTAAAAATGCCTCTAACTACTCCTATTCTTAAATATAAAATGCCTCATACTATTCTTTTTCTTAAACTGGACGATTCGAGCAAATTTGAGTATAAAGAAGAAGTACTAACTTGACTATTAAACGAAAGAGAGAGAGAGAGAGAGAGAGAGAGAGAGAGAGAGAGAGAGAGAAGGAGAGAGTGTTTCTCTTGTCACTTTTACTATGTGAAGCGAAAGCTCGTCATCACTTTAAAAAATACTCGTTATATTCGAGACTTCGTAGACGCCGGTACTAGTATTAACGCCTTCCAATAATATCCGCACTAGTAATACTTGTTCAAGTAGTAATCGCCAAATAGTATAATGATCAGAAGAGAATCGTAACCTGTATAGTAATAGAGTAGAGAGCAATAGTGGATAGACAAGAAGAGTGAACAGTGATCGTATAGTACTCACACTACTTCCTATTTATTCACTTCCTTTATGATCACGTGATCTAATTAATAATGGAATCGATATAGTTTCAAACTAGCAACAACACTTACTATTATACAAGAGAGAGAGAGAGAGAGAGAGAGGGGGGAGAGAGAGAGAGAGAGAGCAAATTTGACTATAACGACGAAGTAGTAATCTGACGCCTAATCGTCCCTCTGCTGACAGATTCCTATGTCGACTCAGCTACGCCGAATCGGCCACGCCAAATAGGCTGCGTGGAAGCATCTCATCCCTTAATATTTCATACAAGTTCTCTAATTCTTTTCATATTATAGGGTGGTTATAAAAATCATGCTCAAATAATTATAATAATAGTGAAAAAATATCGTTTATAAAGCCATAAAGATAAGAAGTTATGAAACTAGTAATAAAATAATAGAGAATATAGTTGATCAAAAAAATTAAAAAGAATGTCCTTGTTTTAAAAATTAAGACCAAACACAGGAATTACTTTATTATCAGTTGATTTTTTTGTTACTTCCAGTATATCTAAAAATGCATAATCTTTTACTAGAACAAGAATCGGTATCTGTATAGTGGCTTTACTTTCTGTAATTCTTTTCAGAGCATCAGAATAGCCTCTCACGCCAACCTTGTCCACTTTTTAAGAACGATATCCCTCCACAAAGTGGGTAGCATAAAGTCTATCTCGGCGTGCCGAGTTCAAATTCTGGCCTCGTCTTTTGTGTTCACTTTTCACCAAAGCACTTGGGAAAGGCATGAAGATATTTACTGTATTTCCCGGCTTACAAGACGCACTTTTTTCCATAAAATATGGGTGCGTCTTCCGTACTGCAGCGTCTTCTAAGCCGGAAAAATTTGTTTCCCAGATATGACCGAAAGCGCAGCGTAGCCTTGGGTGGCAACCAGTCTAGAAGACTACTTAGAATTCAAAATCGGAGAGAAAGTAACAAGAAACTCCTCCACTCTATTTCCCAGAAAGTCGTCGCTGTTCGTAGGTAAAGAAAAAAGGAAAAATAAAATGGTGGAAAGCCATTATCGCCCATCTCCTTAAGGGACATGGATTTTAGAAATCCCTCCACCAAGCTAATCTTAAAGAATTTCTTCAGATTAGTTTTCCAATCTAATGTATTCCCTTGTCGATGAAATGTTGATTATAATACTATAATATATTTACTCAGTATAGAGAAGTTTTGACAAAAGGGAGCTATTTATAAGATGGTAAAAATAGCTGAGAACACGGACTTAATTACAGGGTCAACTCACTCATCCTCACAACTGTAGAGATCTTGATTAAATTCCATTTAGAGTCTGTCTATATTTCAACCACCTGAAGAAAGCCGGAGCGTAAACGGCCGAAACGTTGTGATAAATATGGCGACAAAGATGAGGACAATAGTCCGAATAAGGTAAATAAATTCCATTTAATTTGGATAAGTGAACTTTCTTTTTTTCAATTTTCATGAACTCTATAGGTGGATGTGCGTGTTGCATAACAGCTATCGGCAGAGATAACTGGAATCGGCGGACCACGTTCGATTTCCGCTCGAGTTGGTTATTTTATTTTTTTACTGTTTTTCACCAATACAAGTCCCAGTAAAGGTAGAGGGTAACTGACTGGGGTTGTTGAAAGTAAATAAATGTCGCCTCGGAAGTTGATGATAGAGAGTAATCAGAAGAAGAAGGCCGGAGAGGACACTCGAAACGTTGTGATGATAACAGCAAAAATGGTGACATTACTAAAAAAGTAAATAATTCTATTTCCTATTCTCAGAAATTCAGGGGTAAAAAAAGAAAGAAAGAAAGAACAGTAGAGTTGAAAAAGAGGTAAGATAGGAGATGTAGAAAGAATGAAAGAAAAAAAAGAACGAAAGAAAGAAAGGTAGGGTTAAAAGAAAGGTAAGAGATGTAGAAAGACAGAAAAAACGGCAGCGTTAAAAAAGAGGTAAGAAAAGAGATGTAGAAAGAAAGGTAGCATTAAATGTGAGGTAAGAAAAATAGATATAGAAAGAATGAAAGAAAAACGAAAGAAAGGAAGGTAGCGTTAAAAGTGAGGTAAAAAATAAAATGTAGAAAGGCGGGAAGAGAGAAAGGTAGCGTAAAAAGAAAGGTAAAAGATGTAGAAAAAGTCAGAAAGAACGGCAGAGTTAAAACAGAGGTACGAAAAGAGATGTAGAAAGAAAGGTAGTATTAAAAGTAAGGTAATAGATGTAGAAAGACAAAAAGAAAGAAATGTAGCGTTAAAAGAGAGGTAAGAAAAGAGATGTAGAAAGAAAGAGGTAGCGTTAAAAATGAGATAAGAAAAAAGATGTAGAAAGAAAGAAAGAAATATGGTTGCGTTAAAAGAGAGGTAAAAAATGATGTAGAAAGCAAGCGTTAACAGAGCGGTAAGGGCAGATATGTAGAAAGGAAAAGGTAGGGTTAAAAGAGAGGTAAGAAAAGAGATGTAGAAAGACAGAAAGAAAGAAAAAAGTTGCGTTCAAAGAGAGGTAAGAGATGTAGAAAGAAAGAAATGTAGCGTTAAAAGTGAGGTAAGAAAAGCGTTGTAGAAAGACAGACAGAAAGATAAAAAGGGCAGCGTTAAAAGAGAGGTAAGAAATGTAGAAAGAAAGGTACCGATAAAAGCAAGGTAAGCAAAGAGATGTAGAAAGAAAGAAAGAAAGAAAGAAAGAAAGAAAAAAGGAAAGAAGGACAGAAAGAAAAAAGGCAGTGTTAAAAGAGAGGTAAGAAAAGAGATGTTGAAAGGAAAAGAGATTTTAAAAATGAGGTGTGAAAGACGAAGAGAAAAAGAGATATTACGTGAAACAAGTGGGAGAAAGCGAGAGATAGAAATGATTAAAAAGAAGAAGAAGAGAGAGTAGATAACCACACTCCCTGATCTCCAACATTCGTTTGTTTGTTTTCTTATGTTAAGAAACCAACGTGTTATGATTTTGAATTGTATGTTGAACTTTTGTTAGTTTTACAAAGGCCATTACCCTCCACTTTCCACTGTCGGTTAACCGCGTTACTCCTACCAACCCTCTTCTTATCATAGCCAAAACTCACCACACCCAGATGGACCAAAGCAACCCCAGCATCACCAGATTATGTTTGAAATAAAATAAACATTCAAACTTTCCCGTTTACGTTTAATTTGGGGTTGATCAAACTGCTATCTTCTTCTTCTTCTTCTTCTTCTTCTTCTTCTTCTTCTAGATCTTCTTCTTCATGTTGTTATTGTTTTTATTGTTGTTGATGTTTTTGTCATTATTATTATTATTATCATTATTATTATTATTATTATTATTATTATTATTATTTCATTTCCTTTGATTTCTGGTGTGTACTCATTTCTTTCCGGGTCCCAACCAGAAACCCAAGGTCAGAAATGGCGTCAGAACATTTTTCACTGAGCAAATGGAAAAAAAAAAGACAAAAAAAAGAAGACATATTTTACATAGATAAAGCCCTTCGTAAGGTGTTGGCTGTACTCGTGAGAACAATTTTTTGTATTTCTTTAAGGCATGGGTTTCAAGGAATCTCTTTAATGAGTCTACTGGAATCTTTTCCAACCAATCCGTGATTATTATTATTATTATTATTATTATTATTATTAACTTTTTCTTTTATTGGAATGATTTTCTTATTCATTAGTTTTTTCCCCATTGTTTTCTAGTCCCTTTTCTTCTTTTGATATTTTTATTTTTTATTTTTCCGTTATTTCCTTCTCATCTTTTCTTCTTTCATATACGCTTCTTTTCACTCATTCGTTCATTAATTTTGTTTTTACTTTTTCGTCCGTTCTACCTAACTGATTCTCTTTCTTGGCTTCTTTTTCAATGCTATCTTCTTTGTTTCTTTCACCATTTTTACCTGATATTTTTTATACAAATGATTTTTTTTATTTTAGTTTGCAAATATTCCGATTCTCTTGTGCAGGTGTAAATATTCCGATCCTCTTGTGGAGGTGCAAATATTCCGATCTTCTTGTGAAGGTGCAAACATTCCGATCCTCTTGTGGAGGTGCAAATATTCCGATTATCTTGTGCAGGTGCAAATATTCCGATTCTCTTGTGGAGGTGCAAATATTCCGTTCCTCTTGTGCAGGTGCAAATATTCCGATCTTTTTGTGGAGGTGCAAATATTCCGATCCTTTTGTGGAGGTGCAAATATTCTGATCCTCTTGTGCAGGTGCAAATATTCCGATCTTTTTGTGGAGGTGCAAATATTCCGATCCTTTTGTGGAGGTGCAAATATTCTGATCCTCTTGTGGAGGTGCAAATATTCCGATTCTCTTGTGCAGGTGCAAATATTCCGTTCCTCTTGTGCAGGTGCAAATATTCCGATCCTCTTGAGTAGGTGCAAATATTCCGATCCTCCTGTGATGGTTCAAATATTCCGATCCTCTTGTGGAGGTGCAAATATTCCGATCCTCTTGTGGAGGTGCAAATATTCCGATCCTCTTGTGGAGGTGCACATGCGGTGAAATACATATTTGACTTGTTACCGTGTATCACTGATGGCCAGTCAACGAACGAAGGCGTGACTGCTAACAATCTCGATCCTGCCCCTTTTCTTCTCACCCATACAAACGCAGCAAGAACGGTGCACCCAATATAAACAGGAAGCTCCTCATTAGATCCTAACGCCTAAAACAAACACAGTCTGTTTGTTTCTCTTATTCCGTGTTTATCTTTCTTTCCGTTTTGATTTTTTTGCCTTTAATTTTTCTTTTTGCTTTCGTTAAATTTTCTTTCCGTTACTCTTTTTCTTTTTATAACTTTTCTCTTTTTCTTTTGTTATTCTTTCATTTTCCTTCTTTTTTTTCTGGATTTATTTTCTATCTTCATTTTTATCAATTTTGATTGCATGGTTTTTGCTTCGTTTTGCAGGTGTTTGCTAATTTCTTTCTTTCTTTCTTTCTTTCTTTCTTTCTTTCTTTCTTTCTTTGTTCTTCTCTCTTTCCATCTTGGTCTTCCTTTGATTGATTATGTTTTCTTTATTTTGTCCATTTTTTTCTTTCTTTTTTCTGATAAAAACATTTGTAATTATACGTTTTTTTATGATTTTCTTCCTTCTTTTTTTTCTTTCTTTCTGATCTAATCATTGTTAATTTTTCTACTGTTCTTTCTTTCTTTCTTTCTTTCTTTCTTTTTTCTTTCTTATAAAACAATTCGTAATTATCTCACTTTTTCTGATTTTCTTTCTTTCTTTTTCTTTCTTTCTTTCTTTCTTTCTTTCTTTTAAAAACAATTCGTAATTATCTCTCTTTTTATTATTTTCTTTCTTTCTTTCTTTCATGCTTTCTTTCTTTCTTTCTTTTAAAAACAATTCGTAATTATCTCTCTTTTTATTATTTTCTTTCTTTCTTTCTTTCTTTCATGCTTTCTTTCTTTCTTTCTTTCTCTCTTTCTTTCTTTCTTTCTTTTAAAAACAATTCGTAATTATCTCTCTTTTTATTATTTTCTTTCTTTCTTTCTTGCTTTCATGCTTTCTTTCTTTCTTTCTTTCTTTCTTTCTTTCTTATAAAAACAATTCGCAATTATCTCTCTTTTTCTGATTTTCTTACTTTCTTTCTTTCTTTCTTTTAAAAAACCATTCGTAATTTTGTATCTTTTTTATATTTTCTTTCTATCTTTCTTATTTTTCTCTTTCTTTCTTTCTTTCTTTCTTTCTTTCTTTCTTTCTTTCTTTCTTATAAAAACAATTCGTAATTATCTCTCTTTTCTGATTTTTTTCTTTCTTTCTTTTTTCATTCTTTCTTTCTTTTAAAAACCATTTGTAATTTTCTATCTTTTTATTATTTTCTTTCTTTCTTTCTTTCTTTCTTTCTTTCTTTGTAATTAACTACGGAAACAGAAAGAATATAGAAAAGAAACAGATACTGAAGTAAGAAATAGAAACAATCAATGTTATTCAAATGAGGAAAACTGAGGAAAGATGGATGAAAATTTAAGAGATAAAATGAAAAATACACAATTAACACATATTCTCCTGGTGTCAGTTGAAACTGATCACGACATTTTTCAAATATCTCAATAGAATTATAAATTACATCCTTATGCAAATTAATTGAAAAAAAACCCAAAAAACAAATAATTCCTTTATTATTTTTTCTGTATTTTTCCAATGAAACATGACCCAATGCACATGTTAGTACTTTGTATATCCATTCCACAAAGTCTTTCCTTGCCGATTGACCACAGATTCTCGATTGGATTTAAATCATGATGTTTTCCGAGCCAGTCTAGTACTTTGACTTGATCACTAGTAAGGCTTGTCAGTGTGTTCGTACAGCGATACAAATTCTCATACGCTTCCTTGGAGAAACGTCCATAGCAGACAATAATCGTAGGACAACTAATCGACAGTCGAGAAAATAGTAACTGGGCGTTATGAAAATTTGATGCAATCACGGATGAGGCAATATTTTTTTAAGGCCAAACAAATTTCATCATACACCCCGAAAATAAATTCATATTACTGCACACCACTGCAAATGACTTAATCTGAAGAAAAAACAGAAATTGATTATAGCCTGTCACTCCAGTGTTTCTTAAACTGACCGTATGATGAAAGAAAGTAAACCAAAGCGGTTGGTTATATTAAATTGCACAGGTGTGTGGATATGGAAATTTTCACTAAAATATGTTGGGATATTTTCAAGTTTTTTTAGATAATAGGAATTGTAAGCAAAATAAATAAAATATATATTTTTTTTTTCAGTAAGTTTCAACATGTACACGGCCCGGGTGGCTACTCGAAGTAGGCGTTTGCTAAAGGGTAGCTTATATGGATAGGAGAGTAAGATAACGGTTACCTTTAAACTTGAACAGGATACGATTGTTGTGTGTCTATATCTCTGAGATGAGGTATTATGATTACTTGCATTATTTACATTATTCGGACTGTTATCCTTATCTTCATTGCTATATTCACAACGTTTCGGCCTCTATATCTCTGAGATGAGGTATTATGATTACTTGCATTGTTTACATTATTCGGACTGTTGTCCTCATCTTCATTGCTATATTCACAACGTTTCGGCCTCTATATCTCTGAGATGAGGTATTATGATTATTTGCATTATTTACATTATTGGGACTGTTATACTCATCTTCGTTGCCATATTCACAACATTTCGGTCGTTGTATACCGCAGCTTTCTTCTGGCAATTGGAAATTCGAACTGAACCTTTTATTTTGTCCACCGGGGGTATACTGTTCTCGTTCCACGTGCCATGCCTTTGCTATTATGTAAATTGCATGGTTGGTCCTTACCATGAAGATTAGGTCTGACGGAACCAAAGAATTTAGTTCGTCCGAGCACTTTCTATGTTAGTAGCGAGACTCGTTACATCCTGCCTGGGAGAAAGACGTTGGAGTGTGGAAAATAATTCTTCTCCTGGAGACGCTTTTGAACCCTATCAAGACTGGAAAGTGAGGACTTGGCAGCTCCTGCACAAATATAGCAACAGTACTTGATTTTGGGCCTGATCTGGCTCTTATAAAGGCAGAAAATATCAGGTGGAGTCAGGTACATACTATTGTTAAACAGGGAGTCGATCATTTTAGCTGCATCTTTAGCGATGGATCGTATATAGTAGTTCCACTTGAGGTCGGGTGTGAGTTTGAGGCCCAATATTCTTTCAAGGCGCCGAACCTCATCGAGGTGACATTGAAGACATTCAGTTGAAAGTAATTCCCACTTTTTCTCATATATCTTTTTTTTATCTTATTTAATAATTTCGCCGGAATCAAGGCAATAAAGCCACTAAGACAGTAAGTGAATATGAAAGAATTAGAAAAGGAAACTATTATTAAGGAGTCAAAACAATAAAAAAGAGGAATCAAGATAACAGTAAAGATTTACATTCCATTAAATTTCTTGAAGATTAAACTTAGTATGGAGTCGGAAGGGAGTACCGCAAGCAAGTGCGATAAAAGAAACTGTTAACATAGAACTTACGGTTACATCTATCCAATTTAATAGTAAAAAGATGAGACCTTATTGCCAATCTAGTACTGCGCTCAAATTCATAAAGTCTAGGTACCATGGAGCAATATTCATTAGAATAATTACCATGAAAGTATTTATAGAAAAGGCACAGGCAAGTTAGATACGGCAGAGGAAAAATACACTGAAGCCGAGATGCCATGTCAGGATCGATAACATTGCAGATTCTTCTTTATATTTTATCAAAAATCTCTGAATATTTAGCAGGAGCACCAGACTAGATGTGGAAGCAATATTCAAAGCATGGACAAATAGCAGGCTTATAAATAGGTAATATAGATTCTGTTGCGAAAATGTGTCTAATAAGGTTACAGTGAAACATTTTCCGACTAGATTGGCGGTAAGGTTCCACCATTTTACAATTGAAATAACTAGATGTAACCGTAAGTTCTATGCTAGCAGTTTCTCCTCTCACACTTCTCGCTTGTGGAACTCTCTTCTGGCATCTTGCTTTTCAGTCAAGTTTGATCTTCAAAAATTAAAATGTCAGTTGTTATTTTATGTCATCAAACATGTTTTATTATAGTTTTTCTCCTTAATAATATTTTTCTTATATTCTTTCATACTTAGTAAGACCTTGCCTGTTAGATTATCCCCACTCAAAAAAGGTTCTATGAATTCAGCGTTACTGACAAGTAATTGTACCTAGATTTTATGAATTTAAACGCAATACTAGATTGGCAGCAAGGTCACATCATTTTATAGTTGAAATGGCTAGATGTAACCGTAAGTTCTATGCTAACAGTTCCTTCTCTCGCACTTCTCATCAGTGGAACTCACTTCCAGCTGCGTGCTTCCTATTTAACTTTGATGTTCAATAATTTAAATGCAATGTCAATTGTTATCCGCTTTAAGAAAAAAGATTTTAATAAATTTCAACCGATTGGAACGCTTACTGTTCGGTTAGTGAATGTCGAATGTTTCCTTATAAGGAAACTGTTAAATAACCATTACCATTTTTTTCCTAAGTCTATTTGTATGAAGATGATAGAAAGCGAAGTTTATTTAGAGATTCTTGAGAAAATCCAAAGAAGATCTAAAATATTATTGGACCTGACCTGGCATCTCGGCTTCAATCTATTTTCCAACGCCGTAACGTTACTTAACTGTGTCTTTTCCATAAATATTTTCATGGTAATTGTTCTGATGAACTATATTCTATGCTAACTAGATTTTATGAATTTAATTGTTTGTGGAACTCTCTTCTGAATTCTTGTTTCCGAGTTAAATTTGATCTTAAAAAAATTCAATACAATATCAATCGTCATCTTTTGTCTTATTAATTTTTGTTCTTTTATTGTTCTTTTTCCTTGCTAGTTTTTTCTGTTTTCTAACACTTAGTAGCCCTATTTTGAGAAGGTGTAATGAGTCACACTCAAAGTGGTTAGCATCAGCCTTACAGATGGAAGTTAAAAAAGGTTTTTTTTTTTAGACAACTAAATGGGAACGGTTTAGTTTTGAAGACGTTAAAATTAACAATCCCATTTCGTGTCCCATTTCTTGTGAAGAAGACCAGTATACTTTCGAGATTTCCAAAACAACAGCTCTCTCTCTCTCTCTCTCTCTCTCTCTCTCTATATATATATATATATATATATATATATATATATATATATATATATATATGTATAAATGGTGTATCCACAGTGCCATGTATCCTTGAGGACAAGGGCGTTGGTTAGATACAGTGACAGGACCCAAAGAGTGTGAGTTCAATACCTGTTTAAGGCAGTGGAGAACTTGGAGAGGGGAATTAAGCAGGAGATAACTGACATCCATTAGACATGGCACGTGGAACTAGAACAGTCTACCCCAGTGAGCGAAATAAAGGGTTCAGTTCGACATTCCAACCACTTGAAGAAGGCTGGAGCGTACAACGGCTGAAACGTTGTAATAAATTTTGGCGACAACGATGAGGGCAATAGTTCGAATAATGTAAATAAGGAGATTACTTGTTCTTATTTAAAAACAATAACAAACTATAATTTACTTGAAAAGTAAGTTGTTAAAATTAAAAGAAAAAAATTAATAGAGAGCGTATTATTCAAAATAAGTAAATGCATAAATAATTCAGCAAATTATAATAAAATAAATAATAATGAAAATAAAATAAATATATATAAGCAAATAATAAAATAAAAATTCAACTTTAACAAAATTTACTCAGGTACGTTTATTGACATTGAATTACATCACTTATTGTCCTCCATAGTTAACCTTTAATTGCATCACTTATTGTCCTCCATAGGTTACCAATAATGACACAGATATTTTAAGAATATTTTAGAGCTTTCGTAAATTTAAAAATGTTGAAAATTTAACATTATTTTATTTTTGTTTATAATTAAATGTTGCAAAATAAAATCCTTACATTTACATTGATAAAGTCTCTCCAAGGACGAAACACGTTGGTAAAAATATTGTGTCCCTTTTGTCTTTAGTGATACTGTCTTTTCTTTTCATAGATATAATTTATTCATGTTTGAATTTTCACTTTTTATATTATATTATATATATATATATATATATATATATATATATATATATATATATTTATGTATGAATTTTCACCTTTTATTATGTATATATATATATATGATGCTCCTCTAACCCAATGAAATTAGGGGTCACGTGATCGTTCATGTGTGTATGTGTGTGTTTGTGTTTGTCCGAGAAAGAGAGAGAGGGAGAGAGAGAGTGTGTGTCAGTGAGTGAGAGAGAGAGAGAGAGAGAGAGGAGTGAGAGAGAGAGTCAGAGAGAAAATAAGTGAGTGAGTGAGAGAGAGAGGAGAGAGTGAGAGAGAGTGAGTGGGAGAGAGAGTGAAAGAGAGAGGAGAGTGAGAGAGAGAGTGTGTGTGTGAGAGAGAGAGAGAGAGAGAGAGAGAGAGAGAAAAGACAAAAAGAAGGAGATTGTAAAAGGAACCGGAAAAGACATGTAACAGTCGTTTGTTACTTCCATCAAATTACCCTACTTTTATGCGAAAGTTAGTTTTATTAACATTTACCATTTGTGCACCAAGATGCAAGAAAAAAAATAATATAAATATAAATAAAGCAAACCTGGAAACACATCACAGCCACCCACCCAACGTAAAAAAATAACAATTTTTCAATTATTTCCGAGTTTTTGTTGCAATCCCAGAATTCCAAAGGAATTGAAAATAAACATAACGTCACAAGTTGGGGGCACACGTGTGCATATCTGCATATCTTCAAATACATGTTTTCGGGCGTAAAAAAATATATATATAAAAAAAATAAAAAAATAAAAAGCTTATGGCAGGATGAATGTACGCGCTTTTTTTTGTGTTCTTTTTTTCATACAACGTGGAGCTCCAAAATTCTTAACCATGTTCACTTCAAAAACTGACCGAACCTTTTAGGGAAGGAACAGGAATTTTTTCAATACCACTTGATGAAACGAAGATGAAGCTCATTATCATTAGTAGAATAGGTTTCTAATACTTTTCATATATATATATATATATATATATATATATATATATATATATATATTTATTTAAAAATATGATTCAACACGCTTCCATAAGAGTTCTCATGTTTTCAAAACAAGAGCCGAAAACTTCAATATAATTATTTGAATTATTTGTTAAAAGTACTTTGTTCCATCTTCAAGCGAAATTTTTTTTGGAATAACTTATTTCTGAAATTTACGCGTTTTATAAGCATATAAGTTATTCAAAAAAAAAAAAAATTCGCTTGAAGATGGAACAGAGCTTAGTACTTTAATTCAATTTAATTCAAATAATTATACTGAAGTTTTCGGCTCTTGTTTTGAAACACGAGAACTCTTATGTAGCGTGTTGAAATCATATTTTAAATAAATAATTATATTTATGTTCTACATTTGCATCGAGTACTATTTTTAAAAAATAATAACAAAAATACTAAAGAACTTTGGATTATTTACCTAACGGGTTCTTTTCCTATTTTCTATATAATTTTCACACACACACACACACACACACACACACACACACACACACACATATATATATATATATATATATATATATATATATGTGTGTGTGTGTGTATAATCTCGTTATTATCAGTAGAATAGGTTTCTAATATTTTCATATATATATATATATATATATATATATATATATATATATACTACATTATGGGTAAGAATCATGGACGTCATACAAGACCCATATTAATCAACTTGATGTTTTCATAGACGCTGTTTGTGGTCAATATGAGGTTATACATGGCAGGACAAAATATCTAAACCTGATCTTTTCATCAATTATGGCATCAGTGTTCTAGAATCCTTTCTGATGCAATCACAGTTCAGATGGACTGGTCATGTCATCAGAATGAGTAATGGTCGGATGCCGAAAATCCTCATGTATAGCCAACTTTTTCATGGTAAGCGTAACGTAGACCGTCCTTGGTTACGCTTCAAGGATAAACTCAAATGCAATTTAATTGCTGCAAACATCCTTATAGAGGAGTTTGAAATTCGCTTTCGGAAAACGAGCAAACTAGACGATAACTGCTACCAAGGTATAACTAACTTTAAAAAGAATCGTCGGAACCATCTGAGAGAATTAAGAATTAACACTAAATCTCGGGCCAATACATCAGCCCATATGGCGGTCAGCACTTCAGCATCTCCCTCGTGTGGACTCGTTTGCAAATCAAATCCCGTGCAGGATTATTTCTTATGCGAAACATAAACATAAAACTGAACTGAAACGTCGAAAACCTGAACATTGAAGTCAGCATTCAGAGGCGACAGGTTGTTTTATGCTAGACGCAATCGTCAAGCCGATTGCGTCTAGCAGGAAACTGCCTGTCGCCTCCAAGTGTTGACTTCAATGTTCACTTTTATATTTCCATAGGCTCTATCTCTGATATTGAGCACTTTATCCCATAAATATAGCACATCTTAAGAGTATATTTCTTCATATATATATATATATATATATATATATATATATATATATATATATATATATATACACACACACAAAAAGTACAGCAATATTCTTTATCTTAAGATATTGCATCAAAAACATGTAAAAAACACTACACAATCATGTTTCGATGTGTATTAACACATCTCATCAGGCGTTAGTGAATAACTGGTGCAGTTAGTAAATAAGTGGACCAGTTATTCACTAACGCCTGGTGAGATGTGTTAATACACATCGAAACATGATTGCATTTGTGTAGTGTTTTTACATGTTTTTATGTAATATCCTAAAATAAAGTATATATATATATATTTTGAACAATGAAAAAAATATTAAAAATTTAAAATCTTCAGACACACTGGGTTGTAGATTAATATTCTTTCGTTTTTTTTTTTATTATTATTTCATTTAGATTCCTCGACTAGTTTCGACCAACATGGCCATCATCGGGAGGAGAAATATTTCTGCTTGCTGGTAGCAGTAAAACTACAGAAATGTATCTTTTGCTGGAGAAAATGAACTTTTGGCTGTAGTTTTCATTTGTTTTTTTATTTTTTTTATCTTTTTAACATGAATCTTTTAACAATCCTTGTGTCTCTTTTAAGTTGTTATTTGAGATAAGAGCTGGATATACATGCTGCTCTGAATTCTCTGGAATTCATTTCAAGTAAGGCGGGAGTGCCACTAGCATGCAAGGGGTTACAGAGTATTGAGAACAAGAGTAAAGAGGCGTGTTTGAGGAAAGAATACAGAGAAGGACGGGGAACAAGCTCAGGGTGTCAGATGTCGATTGGCATTACACTTGAATATTTGAAGATTATTGTCATCAGGGAAGCAAGTAAGGGGAAGGGAGTTTCACTGACGGGAAGTGCGAGAGAATAAAATGTTTGAGAAGAAGAGGCGGTTATATTTAACAGTTTTGACAGTGAAAGGGTGATTTCGAGAGGCCAACCTGGGAGCACGTTTAAATTCATGCAGTCTGGCAACCAGCGAAAGTAGCTCGTCGGAACAGTTTTCATGAAATACTTATAGAAGAGACAGAGGGAAGCCACGGCACGTCTGTGGGACAGCGATTGTAGGCTAGATGCTAGATCATGACCTATCATATTGTATATTCGTCTCTGGATTTTGTCGAAAACCACGAGACGTCAGCAGGAGCACCAGTCCATATATGACAGCAAAACTCCATGCAAGGTCGGATGGTTGATATATAGATTTGAAGGATGGACTCAGGTGTGTGTGTGTGTGTGTTTGTGTGTGTTTGTGTGTGTGTTTGTGTGTGTATGTGTGTGTGCATGTTTGTATGTATGTATGCGCGTGTGTGTATGTGCGATTGTGTGAGGATATTACTCTATCCATGATGTCATAAAATGACGGCGACACGTAATTCTCTGTTCAATACTCCCTGAATATTAAACTAAAAACAGAATGAAATAAAAGTGACATTTGATCATGTCTTGTTTCCTTGACATAATTGAAAACAAAATATTAATAAAACAAATTTAAATTGCTCTGAATAATCTTGTCAAAATTCAAATCTTCCTGAATATAAAATTAAGCTTAAAATAGAATATATATAACAGCTGCGTCCCTGTCTTGTCTTGAGGCCATAAAGAAAATCAACTTGTTACTCTATATTTACCTGTCATATAGAAACCATTGTGAATATTAAATAAAAAATCAAATGAATTTCAAAATTGACACCTCGTCTTTACCTATTTTTATAAATGAAATCAATTATAAAAAATATAACTACATCTCAATACGCAAATATATGTAAACATTTTACTATAAAAGCTTTTATTTGTTGTTTAAAGAGGTAATCTTAATTTGTGACTTCCTGTCATACAACGTTTATTGCACACGCAGCAACATTTTAAAACGAAAATGTAACAACAAAAAAAAAATTAAAGCCCTCCACCTAATTTAATGGATAACGACGAAAGTGAAATTAAAACATTTTAAAATGTGCCAAAAATGTAATTTATGTCCTGGGAAATTTTTTTCAAAGAATAATAGTAAAGTACTGAATTAATTTACTGGATTTTGTACATTAAAATATAACGAAAGTAACATTTTTCCCCAATAGAGTTTTTCTACACTTGTTAACACGTTCAAAGTTCAAATAATTGCTTTCTTCCAATCTTGCCACCAACTTTCAAAATTCAAATCGTATACGGAAGATCATAATTACCACAATGACAAAACAAGTTTCCTTTAAAAAAGAAAAAGGCTCGCCAATATATAAGCTTTATGAAAATACATAAACAATATCTATTTCCAATTTCTCACGCTCTCAAAATATTCCATTACATCCAAAGATGTCTTTTTAATTATCTGCATACGAAACTATATCTTAAGAAAAATAAAATCCGAAAATATTGATAAAAACGTTACTGAATTGATCGTTAAATTTACTTTTACTTTCTGATTAATTTCCACTATTGTTCATAAAACGTTTGTGACACCATCAATCATCATAGACATTTCAATATAAACATATAAAATATATATTATTTTTAAAGACATTTTTTATGTTTATACGTTCTTTTTATAGATACAAGTATTTAAGTAAATACTATATTTATAATAAACAGCATTAATAATATTTACCGGCCTGAATGTCCGAGAAATTTTCATAAAAAATGAATTAAAAAATAATTGTCGGACTTTGTCTATTTTACAACGTATAACGTCATTTGTTTACATTTGGATACGCATTGAGCAGATATGAACGAATGAAAGAAAATCATGGAGAATTGTGTTTAAAAACAGTAAAATCGACCTTGGTAATCGAACGCTCAATCGGTTAAGGCACGTCAGGTCATATGACGGTTTCGTATAGAATACAGGTTCGATTCCTGTCTGAGGACGCATATTTTCTATGACAATTTCTCGGACATTCAGGCTGGTAAATGTTGTTAATACTGTTTATTATAAACAGAGCATATACTTAATTATTTGTATATATAAGAAGAACGTATAAACATATATGTAGTATTTAAAAGATATACCAAAAATCAAGAAATTATCTGATTTTATTGAAAATTTCAGTACTTATTCATAAATGAAATATTTTTAAAAATAAAAAACAAAAGTTACTCGATCACAAAAAATTATGGAAATATTTTTTTTAGGTCACTTACAATTTCTTTGGCTATTCCATAATTTATGAGTGATGTCTTTAAATTTACTCAATTTCTAGCATTGTGATAAAAAAACGAAAATTTCTAAAACAGACTAAAATACTATCAGCATGAATAGATTAGTCACAAATCTCAGTATATCATGCTCTGGAAAAAGATCCTTATATATTTTTTAATATCACGGGACATAATTAAGAATTTTGTATTTTCATTTTTGATCTTCCGTAGAATAAAAAATAAAAGTTGTAAAATGAAAAAAATAAATAAAATTATTTAAAAGAATGTTCTCACACAGAAATAGCATAAAAATTTAGATATTTCTGTACTTGAAACACATCTTCATTTTATAATAATTTTATCAACAACAATCAAGTTATGAAAGAATTTTAAAATCGTATTGTAAAAATATACAGGGTGTCCCCCTAAATTGGGCATCATTTCGCAGGTGAATAATTTTCGCAATTCTTGTTGAAATAATCTTAAATTTTCAAGGTATGTATAGAAACAAATCAAGATTTTATATTTAACTAGCAGCATAGCCCGTGCTTGATTAAAAAATTGTACGACTCATACAGCAATCGCTATCACTTCCTTGCCTTTAAAGGAGTGTCCTTTGTCGTGCTGATGTTGCTACATGCCTTACTTCTTGCCTATCTCACACTGCGAATTTTTTCTAAACTCTATACTAAACACTAAATATTTTACGAAAAAAGAACTAAACAAAATGAACACAAAACGATCAGCTTTAAAAAAGGACTCGTAACTGGAAAAACCGAATGAAAAAAGAATGTTAACAACAAATACTTTTTCACACTCAACCCAGTTCTGCGGAATCAGAATCAACGTTGAGTTTAACCAAGCGAATGAGACAATTTGAGTAAAGTGCCACGAAGATTTAAATTTTTCCACTTGTGACGAATGCAGCTATCTATTTTTTTTTGCCTGCTAGCATGCTAGTTAACATTCGTGTCAGTCAGCTGTTGGCTCTCACGCTGGCCAATAGAATCTTCCAGCCTATTTGTGGCAGCCAGCTATAGGCTCACACTCTGCCCAGTAGAAAATGGCCGCAAACTACATGAAAACTGCCGTAGAAAAAAATCGATTATTTCCACTATCGATGGGAGTTGAGAAATACAAAGTCGGTCTTGGCCTTCCCGCTAACTTGGAGCATGGGCATGTAAATTTTGGTGCAAGTCCGTCGAAAATTGCGGCCGTGCATTCGTCACACACACACACACACACACAGACACACACACACACACAGACACACACACACACACACACAGACACACACACACACACACACATCCTGCCTTTTATAGATAGAGATTAAGGGCGTAGTGGAGATGTCTGGCAAGAGCTTAGTGTGCTGTGTCATATGCGGTGCACATATTGAACACTTATGAAATCGGTCCCATAAGAAACTTATGATGTTCAACATGTAAACTGTTCAATTTTATTCAGCTAGACTTAGTTTTCAAGATAATTGTTTTTAAAATCATGTCAAATATTTTGGACATACAGTATATCAATTTTTCACAAACAAATATGCATCAGACATTATTTCTGTGGAAACAAAAATATTTAATATATTTTATTAAGATTAGGGAGAAGCAACTTTACAAAAAAATAATTTCTGAAATTTTAGGAATTCTTTTACTTAAGATAACGAAACCAGATTTTCGATGTGTTTTCGGTCGATATAAATATACAAACATATATACACACACACACACACACACGCACACACACACACACACACACATATATATATATATATATATATATATATATATATATATATATATACAGATTGTCCATAAAGATCGTGTGCACATTAAAAAATTTATAACTTTATTGGTATTTGCGCTTTTTTTTAGATATAATGTTTGATATTAGAATTAAGCTACCTTACACTTGTATATCTATATATATTTATTTATATACACAGACATTTCACACACACACACACACACACACACACACACACACACACACACACACACATATATATATATATATATATATATATATATATATATATATATATTGGGATCAAATGTAGACCGGAATCCGACAGAATGAAAAGATAAGGAAAAAATAGGAAACATCAATCTAACAGGTTTCATTTTTATTGAAGATTCATTGGAATAAACACAAGTCAAAAACTTTAATAAAATTTATAGCATTTTAGATAAATGCATCCTGTTTGATTTTTATTATATATATATATATGTCACACATTATGAAATGGACAAAGTCCGACAATTATTTTAAGACATTTTTATGTTTATACATTCTTTTTATAGATACAAATATTTAAGTAAATCCCCTGTTTTATAATAAAAAGTATTAACAACATTTATCGGCCTGAATGTCCGAGAAATTGTTATAGAACATATGCGTTTTCCGACAGGAATCGAACCTGTATCCTATACGGAACCATCATATACCATGAAATGTCTGTTATTGTTTACTGTAATTAACTAAAACAAAACGGGGCATAAAGTTTCCATGTTTATAAGGATCCAGTTGCCCAAATGTGAATAAAAATAAAAGAAATAAACCTTTCACTAAATTCGACTGAGTGTTGTTTTTGATTTCTGACTTTTATAACATTTTCCATGATAAAAAATTTCAAGCGTGACAGCAATTTTGTTATTCACGTCATTTGCAAATGTTTACACAATAAACTTACAAGAATGTCTTTGATATCCGAAAAAAAAAACGTGCCGCCAAATTGTACAACGTCAATTTTTTTCGTTGCTATGACTGCTGTCCAAATATTTTTCTATTTATGTTTTACAAATAGGCGTCGTTGTGACTTGAATTTTATCAATGCCTTTTGATGTCCGATTTATGTTTGCATAAACTGAGTTTAAACGTTAAATTTTGTTGTAAAGTGAGAATTATAAGCTGTTAACTTATAGTGAAATTCAAGCATTCTTCGTTTTAGTCAAGATCATGAATCAAAACACATTTCTTCGCTACAGAATTGCAAATCACTTGACTCGCCAATGATTTGAAATCGCCTGATAAGATGCTTTTGTTACGCATCGAAACACGACTGCAATTGTGTACCGATTTTGAAATGTTTTCGATGTAATATCCTAGTATATTAGAGACATATCACCCAATTACATCTCTCCTCCTCCTACCTTTTGGAGTACGAATGACATGAGTGGATTAAAATATTTTAATTATCTAAAAAACGTCCATTTCCATTATTTACATTATTCGCACTATTGTCCTCATCTTTGTCGCCATATTTATTACAACGTTTCGGCCGTTGTATGCTCCGGCCTTCTTCAGGTGGTTGGAATGTCGAACTGAACCCTTTATTTCCCTCGCTGGGGTAGACTGTTTTAGTTCCACGTGTCATGTTTAATGGATGTCAATTATCAGTTATCTCCTGTTAATTTCCCTCTGAAAGTTTTCCACTGCCTTAACCGGGTATTGAACTCAAACGCTTTAGGTACTGTCATTTATCCACTGTGGATAAAGGCGTTAGTTAGATCCAGTGACAGGACCCAAAGAGTGTGAGTTCAATACCCAGTTAAACCAGTGGAGAACTTTCAGGGGGAAATTAACAAGAGATAACTAATAACTGACATCCATTAAACATGGCACGTGGAACTAGGACAGTCTACTCCAGTGAGCGAAAATAAAGGGTTCAGTTCGACATTCCAACCACCTGAAGAAGGCCAGAGCGTACAACGGCCGAAACGTTGTAATAAATATGGCGACAAAGATGAGGACAATAATCTGAATAATGTAAATAATGTACATAATACCTCTTCTCAGAAATATAGACAGAACGTCCATTTCGTTGCAATATTGAAATTATTTTGAATTCTTTCCTAAGGGACTTATTTCGAACACACTTCCAAGCCTGCTAAAGAATGTACCCCTGTTAATACGAAGACGTATGTGGTTCATGAATGTTGGGGTTCCAGCACATTTTAGTTACATTGTTCGCGTTATAATAGTTGGCATCTCCCATGAAAGATGAATAGGTAGGGAAGGACCTGTTTCATGTCATGCACGTTCCCCCAACTTCAATTCTTTGGATTTTTATCAGTGAGCCCTCGAAATCATTCAGCACCGTATTGGAGTATTTGGAAGATTCCGCCAGTCAATGTTCCGACGGGGGCATACATGTGTAGAATTAATCGAAGGACATTTTGGACATTTCTTATGAGATTCTGTTTTGAGGTACAACGATGGCCTTTTTGGTCCTATGTTTATATGGGATTTTACTTGCTTTGGTGTCAGGAACACGCTCAAAAGTTAGTAAAAGTATTTTTGAATTATATCTTGGAGTGTACACTTAACAGCGTCTACCGTAAACTTTAAACTTAACTGAAAAACGAAGGATTTGACTACAAATGTTTATATGGACTTTTGTCCTTGTCTTGGTATAAGGAATCCGTCTCCAAATTTTGTAAAGAATTTTTTACAACCTGTGCATATACATATCGGAGGGCCAAGCAGGTCAGTTCCTAGGAACCGACAGCCCACACACCAGCACATAGAATTTGATTATAGTGGTGAAGGTTTCGTGCAGAACCAACTACACTTTTTGAAGGGCCGATTACAGAGACCTGGTGCACTACGTGCCACAAGGTCCCCAAACGACCCTCCGCAGGTTTCGGTCTCAAAGTTGTCCTTCTCCTAGACCAATTGCCATCCAAGGCTATAGAACCCAGTATGCCCTGCTATTTACCCATAGCTGGAGGTAGAAGAAGAGGATTAATATATATATATTTAATAAATAAAAAAATTTAAATTTCAGTAGCTAGAGTATATTTGTTTTTATTTTTCAGTCTTTCTCCAGGCCCGTCTTAATATCAAACAGTTCAAATTTGGATTCGTCAGTCCACAATACATTTTGCTAAATTATGAATATTTTGTATGAGAAACGTTATATTTTTGTTATCACCATTAAGCCCTCACTTGACTTTTCGAGGAAGTCAAATGTTAATACAGGTTCTAAATGTTCACCCACCACTGTCTAATGTTGTAAGCAATATATATATATATATATATATATATATATATATAATGAAATGGACAAAGGCCGACGATTATTTTAAGAACGTATAAACATAAAAAATTGCTTTAAAATAATTGTCGGACTCTATTTCATATTGTGTGCCGTCATTTGTTTACATTTGGATACGCATCGAGCAGATATGAATGTACGAGAGAAAACCATGGAAGATTGTAGTTTAAAAACAATAAAATCGACGTTGCTAACCAAAACGCTCCTCTGTAATTAAATCAGTAAAAAGCACATTAGGCTATATGACGGTTCCGTATAAGATACAGGTTCGATTCCTGTCGGGGGACGCATATTTTTTATGAAAATTTATCGGACATTCAGACCGGTAAATTTCGTTAATACTGTTTATTAAAAAAACAGAGTATTTACTTAAATATTTGTATTTATAAAAACGTATAAACATTAAAAAATGTCTTAATACATACATACATAGATACACACACACACACACACACACAAACATATATATATATATATATACAGGTAAGGTGAGAACGAATAGAATACAATTCCAGCGTTTGTTACATTTAACTTAAAGAGGGCTCAATACAAAGTAGAAAATTATAATTTATTTTAGGATATTGCTTCGAAAACATGTCAAATTCGCTACACAATTGCAAATCACTAGACTCACCAGTGATTTGCCTGATGAGATGCTTTTGTAACGCGTCGAAACACCACTGCAATTTCTCAATTTTGCGAAACAACATATTACCATGGCTTTCTGAAGTCTCCAATTTATTAATTATATATATATATATATATATATATATATATATATATATATATATGGTGTATCAAAAATACTTTTACAACATTTGGGACGGGTTCGTTACAATAAAACAAGATGAATTGTCCATTTAAACATATGACCGCAAATCCTTTATTTTTGAGTTATTAAGTTTAAAGTTTACGTTAGATGCAGTCAAATATACAATGCAAGATACAACCTGAAAATATTTTTACAAACATTTGGGAGCGGGTACCTGACACCAAATCAAAGTAAAATTTCCATATAAACGTATGTCCAAAAGGCCATCGATTTACCTCAACACACCAACTCATAACAAATGTTCAAATTGTCCTCCTCTTGCTTCTACACACGCATGCACCCGTCGGATCATTGACTGGCGGACCCTTTCAAAATACTCCCACATGGTGTCGAATGTGTTCGGAAGTCCCCATGACAAGTTAAATAAGAATCTCTGCATTATTAATGTCTGCTGCATAAACCCATTGTTTTAGGTGCCCACATAGATAAAAATCTATTGAGAGAACGTGCAGTACTGGTTTTTCTTTACCTCGTCCTCTTTCATGGTAGATGATAGCGATTGCATCGCGAAAATTGACAAACGTGTGCTGGATCGCCATCATGCATGAATCACATACGTCGTCTTATTAGCAGGAGTACATCCTCTAGCAGGTTCGGAAGTGTGTTCAAAATAAAGTCCCTGTAGGCAGCTATTCTTAGACGTGCTGGGGGAATCTATTGACCTACCAGACACTTAGATATAATTCCAGTCCACAAATTAATCGTAGACAGATGCCGATGTCTAGCCTGTCTTGTACCATGGGGATTCCGATCCGCCGACAAATGCTGGTTGGGTAAATTTGTTACTCCATCTCTCCCAAATATTGCCTCACCCGTAAACAAAACTGAAGAGATAAAAAGCGGGCCGGAAGTTTGTACAATAAACCATCGGCAAAGGTTCACCTGCGGTGAATGATCGGAATGCGAAAGACCCTGCTCACGTTGTAAATGATACGGATACAGGAGGTGTAATGATACCTGGATTGTCTTAGACAGCCTGCAGAATTTTGAAATGAGCTCGAATCTTTTATTTAATAATTTATTTTGGTCTGGGAAGGTAATGTGTACCAGTTCTTTATTCCGTGTGTCTATAAATTCGGTTTATTTTGTGAATGACTACATGTGTAAAATGTACATAAAATACTGATTCTATCGATAAAACACACATTACTATGAATAATTCACTTTTTGGAACGAAATACGGCACTCAAATTGTTTTTATCATCCTCTTACCCGCCATATATATATATATATATATATATATATATATATATACTAGCAGCATGGCCCGGCGTTGCCCGTGCTTGATTCAAAAATCGTACGACTCATACAGCAATAGCTATCACTTGATTTAAAATATTTTTGCCATTTCTGGCCTTTAAAAGAGTGCCCTTTGCCGTGCTGATGTTGCTACATGCCTTACTTCTTGCCTATCTCACACTGCGAATTTTTTCTAAGCTCTATACTAAACATTAAATCTGTTACGAAAAAAGAACTAAACACAATGAACACAAAACGATCAGCTTTAAAAAAGAACTCGTAAGTGGAAAAACTGAATGAAAAAAGAATGTTAACAAAAAATACTTTTTCACACGCAACCCAGTTCTGCGGAATCAAAATCAGTTTAAGCAAGCGAATGAGCCAATTAGAGTAAAGTGCCATGCAGATTTAAATTTTTCCCACTTGTGACGAATGCAGCTATCGATTTTTTTTTTGCATGCTAGTTAACATTCGTGTCAGTCAGCTGTTGGCTCTCACGCTGGCCAATAGAATCTTCCTGCCTATTCGTGGCAGCCAGCTATAGGCTCTCATTCTGGCCAGTAGAAAATTGCCGCAAACTATATGAAAATTGCCGTAGAAGCATGAAATAATTGATTATTTCCACTATCGATGGGAGTTGGGAAATGCTAAGTTAGTCTTGGCCTTTCTGCTAACTTGGAGCATGTGCATGTAAATTTGGGTGCAAATCCGTCGAAAATTGTGGCCGTGCATTCGTTACACACACACACACACACACACACACACACACACACACACACACACACACAGATCCTGCCTTTTATATATATATATATATATATATATATATATATATAAATGGACAAAGTCTGACAATTATTTAAAAGTAATTTATTTAAAGTAAATGCTCTGTTTATAATAAACAGTATTAAACATTTACCGCTCTGAATGTCCGAGAAATTATAAACGGAGCCTTTACTTAAATAATTGTATCTATAAAAAGAATGTATAAACATAAAAATGTCTTAAAATAATTGTCAGACTTTGTCCATTTCATAATGTGTGACGTTATTTGTTTACATTTGATACGCCATGAGCAGATATGAATGTACGTGCGAGATTCATGGAAGATTGAATTTTAGATACAGTAAATTCGACTTTGTTAACTGATCGCGGCTCTGTGGCCAAATAGGTAAAGGCACGTCAAGCTAACGAATACAGGTTCGAATCCTGTTGGAGGAAAAATATTTTCTGTGAAAATTTCTAGGACATTCAGACCGGTAAATGTTGTTTAATACTGTTTATTATAAACAGCGCATTTGCGTAAATATGTGTATCTATAAAAAGAATGTATAAACATAAATAATGTCTTAAAATATATAAATATATATTAAATCACTTTACAGATCTGATTTGTTCTTACATGAATTTGAGCAATTTTTATAGTGTACGATTTTTATATTTTAGTGTTTATTTCAATATCTATATCTATATCTATCTATCTATATATGTTTTTTTGTTTAATAAGTTAGCTTGAGTGTCCAAGCCGGTGGACGAAATAGATACTGTTTAGTAAATGACCATTTTCACCTGCGAATTTTATTTTTAGAATTCACACACACACACACACACACACACACACACACACACACACACACACATATATATATATATATATATATATATAAACACACACACACACACACACACACACACACACATATATATATATATATATATATATATATATATATATATATATATTATAGGAAAACAGACCACTTTAAGATTCCATTATAATAATTTATTTCACCAGAGCCCTTTGCTGATGATAGCACTTCCAAAAATGAAATGAAAAATGAAATGAAAATTGATGGGTAGTGTAAGTTTTTGTAATTTAACAGAGAGTGTAATAAGGAGTGGTTAGAGAGACATGGTAGTGTTTAGGGAGGGTTTAATTTAATATCTCTCTCAATCATAATTAATATTGGGGGAGGAGGAGTGACCAGACCTTGACCTATTTAAATGGTTAGCTTAACTGAAGTGATATATTGAAATGGGAGGGGGAGAAGAGAGAAAAAGGAAAAAGAAAGAAGAGGGAGAGGGAAGTAAAGAGAAAGAGGCTGTAAATGGGTTTTACATATTTAGGAGATGGTTGGTAAGTTTTAGTAATTTATGTAAAAAATAGATTTTAATGTTTCATAGTAATTTAGATGTAAAAAAAAAAACCCGAAGAAATTAATTTGATGTTTGCTAGAAATTTAAATATTTAACTTTTTACAAATAATTTAGGGATTTAATATAAGTTAAATACTGTATTTATTAACACATTCATAGAGAACATATTAAATTTTTTAAAATTATAACAGTTTGATGCCCAACCAATAGTACTCTTTTAATATTGTAAAAGACAGTTACGGTAACATTTTTATCAGTTTGAATCTAATTTATGAATATAATTTGTAATTAATTTAGATGGGTAATCTTTCTTAGTTGAATTTTAGGTTTCGGATTAAGATGGAGTAAGATTTGAAGGTAATATTAAAAACTAGCAGTAGAGCCCGGCGTTGCTCGGGAATGTAACAGTAAGAGATAGATCAAGTATCGACCATCATAAAGACTGAAATATAAAATTGACAAAGATTATTGTTTAAGGTTGACGGACACGCATGTCTTAATTAGTTTTTTTTTGGTTTTGTTTTGTTTTATGTTTTTTTTTACGAATTGGTCAAACCCAAACTTAAACAAAAACATTGTTTTCAATCGTTATGAGTCTACCAATTGAATAGAATTTTATTATAAACAATTGCATTGGAAATGGAATTTTTAAAGCATTCTGAATGTAAAAATAAAGAAAAATGTGAGCAAGACAATAAGAAAGACTACCTGCCAAAAAAAAAAAATTGAATTTTGTTGAAATCGGTTGAAAAATGTAGGAAATCCAATCCCATATATAAACGAACACACACACACACACACACACACACACACACACACACACACACACACACACACACACACACACACAATCTGGGTTTTATAATAAGTATAACTCGATATGAGTTGTCCCGCTTTCATTCTCGCGACAGCGATGCCTCTTAATCGTGTTTTCAAATTGATTTCGTGCAAAAACAATTGTGTTTTTCCAATTTTGGGCGCTCTCAGAACCACCGCAAGGTAATTTTACGTAGTCCTGTGAAGTTTTGTTGAAATCGGTTGAAAAATGTAGGAAATCCGATCCAATATGTAAACGAACACACACACACACACACACACACACACACACACACACACACACACACACACACACAACCTGGGTTTTATAATAAGTATGATTTTTTTTCATATATATACAACATATATACTTATGCAAATCCTACATATACATACGTTCATTTACATGTGCCATTACACACATAGGCACACACATATATCGATATACCCAGGTACTTATTCATACATAAATTACATACACATACATTTACAAATAATTACATATATTTATATTTAAATTTATTAAAATTTTCTTTAATTTCACAGTTAATGTTTAACGTTAGGTGATGACTTAAGGGTTTAAATATCCAAACAAATATTTCTAATATTTTACTATCAATATTGATAGTTAAAGATTGATATATTTAAGTTTAAATTAAATTATCAATTTAAAGTGAAAATATCTCCAGATCATAAGTATTTCATCTCAAAATTCTAATTAGAGAATATTAAAAGAGAAAGTGAGATTAAATATTAATAAAAGTAATATTAAAACTTCAATAAAATGACTTTATGTCCTTCCATTGGAATACTTTCTATATTATATATATATATATATATATATATATATATATAAGCATATAAAAAATAGATCTGTACCCATAAACATCCATACATGCATATGCATTATATTACTATATTTTACATATATTCACACCTATTACAAATATTAGCTCTCAAATATTTACATTTATATACATCTACACATATACAGACCACCAGCAATTTTATATCCATGTCACTATACACACACACACACACACACACACACACACACACACACACTCATATATATATATATATATATATATATACACACAAAATATATATACATATATATACAAAAATACCTAGCTAAACTTACGCATGTACCCATACAGATACACATACACATACATACATATTCCTGCACACACATATGTATATATATATATATATATATATATACATATATACATATACATACTGCGTGCTAAATTATTATCAAAATAACTTTTTTCCTAATATTTCAAAAAACGTCTAATCAATTCACACAAAATTTTCACACAATGTTGGCAACACTGACCTGCGCAATCACTGACATTTTTGTACTGATCTGCGCAATGTAAACAAAGTGTAAGAATTTAGTGAAATGATTTTATCTTTTTAAGATATTAAATCACTCTACATGTCTGATTTGTTCTTACATGACTTTGAGGACTTTTTTTTTATTATGTGCGAGTTTTACAAATATTTTAGTGTGTATTTCAATATATATATATATATATATATATATATATATATATATATATATATATATATATATATATATATATATTTTGTGTGTCTGTGTGTTTTCTTTAATAAGTTAGCTTGAGTATCCAGGCCGGTGTACGAAATAGATCATGTTTAAAATGAAACGGGACGTCTATTCAAGTACTGGTATCCTCTGAAAATAAAGTTTGGGGTAATATACTGACCGGCCACTCATATCCGAAGATACCTGTCTAGTGCGTCGGCTAGGTAATCGCCGTTGTGCTCAGGCACATTTGTGTTTCTTCAACGCCAAATATAGTCCAACTGTAGTTTATACTGCAATTATATTAAGCAGACCTTAGTTACAGCTTCTAGGCTAATACGCATTGTCTAGCGTGATCAACAGCACGGCATACCCTCGGTCACGATGACTTGTGAATTCTTGCTGGCACAACCACGTATTCCGTCGATCCAATTTCACTCACAGGTCTTTGGTCAACCAGTGGTATGATTTTCAGGCATTTTCTAACGGTGCCGTACACTGAGATCGGACTCCAGATCGATAACATCAATAAGTTACCTGACCATTCGGCCATGGCTATATATATATATATATATATATGAAGAAATATAGTTTTAAGGTGTGCTATATTTACGGGATAAAGTGCTCAACATCAGAGATAGAGAGTATGTAAATATAAATATAAAAGTGGACATTGAAGTCAACACTCAGAGGCGACAGACTGTTTCATGCTAGACGCAATCGTCAGGCCACCTGACGTCTAGCATGAAATAGCCTGTCGCCTTTCAGTGTTGACTTAAATGTTCGCTTTTAAATATATATATATATATATATATATATAGTTTAAAAGTTTTATATTAGTAGTTATACGTGTTTGAGTAAACATCACTATTATTTAACATGCATAAAAATGTATGAATACAAAAATATTTCTCCTGTCATTAATAGGGGAATTGTAATTTTATTTCCTTTTATATATATATATATATATATATTTAAATGATCCATTAAATTGATATTGTCAGTTTTTTTTAAAAAAAATCAGTTCCACAGAATTTTATTTCATTCCTTTTTGTCTCATGAGCGGATATTTAAAATCTATCTATCTATCTATCTATCTATCTATCTATCTATTTCAATATGCTCATATCTATCAATCTAACTTTTTCTCTATCTACATCTGTTTCTCATCTATCTATCTATTTAAATCTGTTTATGTCTGTCTATCTATCTATCTATCTATCTATCTATCTATCTCTATATGAAATACAGTTTTCAGGTATCGCATATTTATGGGCAAAATTGCTCAATATCAAATATAGAGCTTATGTAAATATAAAATTGAACACTTTTGTCAGCACGAAACGGCGACAATCTTTTTTATGCTTGAGCGCAATCTTTAGACGTGGGCTTAGAATTGCGTTCAAATATAAAACCGACTGTTGGTGCTGATCTAAGTGACCACACATTATATATATATATATATATATATATATATATATATATATATATATATATATATATATATATATATATATATATATATATATGTTTCAGTTTGCAGTATATTAAACATACAGCGAATATAGTAAATGAGCGAGTGATCACATACGCAGGTTTCTATGTACACAGGTTATAAAAATAAGGTGGGAGTGTATCAACAATCATCAGACCACACATTATTTAACTCTTGAGACGTTAATAGGAGCCAATCGGTGCAGCTCCAGTTGATGAATTTCATCTTGTGAGACATTATTCCATGTGATTTCAAGCGAATTAACAGATTTACTTATATTCCGACATTTTATTCATTGAAACATTACTATACACGTATTTGAAATGGACGAACCATTTTATTTTTACTTATAAACACTAGTTGAAGCAATAAAAAAAAAGTATTATAGATTGGATAACTGACGAATTCACGCATCCTTTCATCGTATCCTATTAATGTTTACTAGAGAAAAGGTTTAGCGATTGATTAATATTTTGCATTTTACGATTTATCAACCTTTACTGGGCTGTTTAAAGTTGAAACATATTCCGAACTGTAGGAAATCACTTCCAGTAGCCGTTTTTTTTCAAGCGGTACCTCTTCTAAGTACTGACTGTGCTTAACACTGCTTAACTTCGGTGATCGAACGAGAAACATTGTTGTCGGTGTAATTTCTCAATCACCCAACGCCAGTTATTAAGCATATCCCATCATCCGTTGAACGCCGTATCAACAAGCACTCTTCTAACCAGGAAATATTCGTTAACCACAAAATCGTCTATAACAAAATCCTTACCGATAGTGTTTACAGATCTTCAGAAATTAAATATAGAGAAAATTGTAGTTACTCTAAAAAACAATAGAGGAAGGAGAAAAATTTGGTATACACCTCCCTTCAACAAATTAGTACCACATTAGGACGCAAATTCTTAAATCTAATTAACAAGCACTTCCATACGAAGAGTAAATTAAGTCAAATCTTCAACCGCAATATCTTAAAAATTAGCTATAGCTGTTCTAGAAATCTATATAAAATTATTAAATCACGCAACAATAGAATACTGAAACTTCATAACAATAATAAACGTAACCCAAGCAGAGATTCTAATAGACCCCAGGATAAAGAGCTATGTAATTGCAGAATCCCTGATCAATGTCCATTATGAAACAGGTGCTTAACGAAATCCATAGAGTATATGAGCTATATCTCATCAAGGAAGAACCTCAGAGATATTAAGCTGTATGTGGGATCAAATAGCAGACCTTTTAAGGATACATATTGCAATCACATAAACTTCTTTACAAATTCAGGCAAACGTAATATGAGATCACTTTCGAAATATTTTTGGAAATTAAAGGAGGAAGGAAAAACACCTATGGTCAAATGGAAAATCCTAAGACAAGCCAGAATTTGCAATTCTCTGAACGAACCTTGCTTTTTATGTTTTATGTTTTGAACAACACGCAATTATTAAATCAAAGATATGAAACCACCGTTTTTTGTAGACATATTAAGGATCTAAAATTACAATATTGCAAAATTCTTAATTCCATAACTCTAAACGTTTAAAATTATAACTCACCTCCTTTTATATATATATATATATATATATATATATATATATATATCCTACCCTCTTATGTACCTCTACACTAATTTATCTTAGATTATGATTTTTCAAAATATATATTGTGCATATATATTACTAGTAATACTTTAAGATAAATTGTTTTACACCCATACTTATTCTACAAGCTATACTGTCCTAGAATAGGTAAAAAATAGATTATAAAAGTTATATTCATATTCCATACTTTATTCTATTTATATTAATTTCTAAATCAAAACGTCTTTTTTGTGTTTTGTTAAACCCGAATAAGTTATATATCCAACATACCAAAAAGAAATCACCACTTTTAAATTTACATAACACTTTCATTGATTACAAAATTAGTAGTGATAACTCCAACATAAATATATACATTTCAGCTTTAGCTTGACTTTTTTTTTATAGTAAACCAAAAAAAAAAACAAACCAAAACCAAAAGCATTCCCAATTACTACTATAATTATCGCAAG
This sequence comes from Acanthosepion pharaonis, assembly GCA_903632075.3. Lineage (NCBI taxonomy): Eukaryota > Metazoa > Mollusca > Cephalopoda > Sepiida > Sepiidae > Acanthosepion > Acanthosepion pharaonis. The sequence continues at coordinate 94,584 of CAHIKZ030000018.1, read as the reverse complement.
AATTTATCACTCCTAACTCTTCCATCATATTAGTATATCCTATTCCCACATTTCTTCAGTCACCCCTCACTCTTAGGACGCTTGTGAGGTGATGTGTCTAAACTTTTAACCGTGGTTATCGGCAAGGAATCTTCCCAGACTAGCCAGCATTCAACACCCCATCCATCCTTCACCAAACTGCCATCAACAAGTATTATTGTTTCACTCCCGTCACCATTTTGCTTCATGTATATATTTTCTTCTCAAACAAATGGAAAAAAGGAAGTGACGTTTTACAAACGACTTGCCTACAAGCAGAATTGTTCATAACCATTTTTGGTTCTTAGCCGTCGAAGTGCAATTGAAATGCAGCGAAACGAAGTTGAATCTTTGCAGTGTGTAAACTGTTTTTATCTGCATGATAAACTTATCATTCACACAAAAGGAGATTAATAGGGTTAATGATATAAAATGGCGAAATCCCTTCGCAAACAAAATTTTAAAGGTGCATTAACCTACAAATCACTCGATCAATGTTATGATCCTTGTTTTTAAAAATTATAAACTTGGTACTGTATAAAGCCGCAGATATGGCGCGCGAAGGTGAACTGAATAGAAAACGAGTTTATATTAATAGTATCAACAAAAGCCAAATTTGTTTGGAAAAATATTACCCAGCTTTTCTCTCAACGATCGACGATTACATGGATACTATAGGGATACTAGATGGATCTGAAATTTATTCATTAACAAAAATATTCATTGCTCTAATAGAAACCCAATAATTATATATACGTATATAAAGTGGGAAAATGTAGGAAAAAGTAGAAAACTTTTCTTGTGAAGCGTTTCGTCATTTAGGACTCCATCGGACTAAATTTATTCTGTTGGTTCGACTGCACATGCGCAAAAACGAGGGATGCTGGGAATTTAAAAATAAAAAAATAATTTAAAAATTTTTTAACATTTAAAAATAAAAATTTAATTCATTTTTTTTTAATCTAGTCAATTTCAGTTAGCTTCTTTTTGTTTTTTTGTTTTCCATCACTTTCGTTATTGGATAATCCCACACACTGATAATAATAGTTCTTTCAGGAATGGTGACATTTTCTAAGAGCCAGGGCAGAACATCTATTATTACAGTTTGGCTATCTAATAACAAAAGTGATGGAAACAAAATGAAAAAAAAATCTAAATGTTATCGGTTAGATTAAAAAAAAACATTACAAATTCCCAGCATCCCTCGTTCGTGCGCATGTGTAGTCGAATCAACATAAACTCAGTCTGCTGAAGTCCTAAAGCACGAATCACGTCACATGAAAACTTTTCCACTTTGTCATACATTTTTCTACAATATTGTTCTTAATATATAAAATATATATCGTTGTTTCATACACACACACGCACACATATATTTTCAAAATGAGCAAAAACAAAAAAGTTACATCCCTTATATTGAAAAAAAAATATAAAAGAACACGAGAACTTTGAACTTTAAAATCTAGAACGCTGTATAAGCATTAAATAAAACGAACAGTTGAGATCTTTTAAATTCACAGAAACACATATATTCACAGACAATTTAACACCGTGAAGGCGATCTCAGATGTGATTGAAAGTACTTGGGAAAATAAAAAGTATTCGAAAGAAAATTTTGATATTTTTCTTACTCAATTTTCTAAATCTACCAAAAAATTAATCCGCGAACTTTAAAAGGATCATAACGAAAACTAATCGAGATGACATGACTAAATTATATAACCAAACCTGTTTGCATATATATTTTCATTACCTAGAATTTGGATATCCATATTTGAGAAAAAGTTCCGTTTATTTTAAACTGTATTTATTTAGTCTATGCCGACATAGGCAACAAAACTTAATAAGAAATATGTGCCTACCAGCAAGATTTTACTTTAAGTTCTCTTTATTAGGTTTCCTCATTTTTTTCCTGGCTCTTATCATAACTTTGACAAAAACATTAACGAAACAAGATTTGAATGATTTTTTTCCTGTCACTATATTTGATAAATGCTATTGATTCTTTCGTTCTCGACTTGACGATTGAAGAATTGGATGTTTAACTGTTTCTTAATGGAATTAAAAAAAAAACATTTCCTCTTTGACTCCTTCCTCGTGCTAACACTATTTTAGTTCCGACAATATGGAGGTGGAAATGATGCTTGAATAACAGAACAATTCTTCAGCATCTGTCTGTTTCTGAGATGAGATAATATGTACAGTATTTACATTATTCGGACAATTGTCCTCATCTTTGTCGCCATATTTATTATAACGTTTCGGCCTTTCAGTATCTGTCTATATTTCTGAAATGAGGTATTATGTACACTATTTACATTATTCGGACAATTGTCCTCATCTTTGTCGCCATATTTATTACAACGTTTCGGCCGTTCAGTATCTGTCTATATTTCTGAGATGAGGTATTATATACATTATTTACATTATTCAGAGTATTGGCCTCATCTTTGTCGCCATAATTATTACAACGTTTCGGCTGTTGTACGCTACAGGCAAAACGTTGTAATAAATATAACGACAAAGATGAGGACAATACTCCGAATAATGTAAATAGAGAAGACTTCTTCTTTACTAGAATATCATGTTTTGCGATTCTTTGCTTGTATTGTTCCGGTTCATCTCGGCATTCACAATCCATGATTTGTTAAAAATAAAATATATTTTGTAACAAAAAATCTCACAGAACTCAGACTGCAACACTTCATATAATATGAGATGTATTTTACAATTTAACATGAAATGGGAAAAACTACCATCGTTTTCGGTAACCATTTTAACAGTATTTTTAAGCATATCACCCCAATCAATGCAGGAGTACCACTAGCACGCAAGGGGTTTCAAAGAGTAAGAGCAAGAGCAAGAGGGTTGTTTGAGAAAAGGATACAGAGAAGGACGCCGATCAGGATCAAGGCATCAGAAGATGTCGATTGATATTTAATATCGTTCTCTGGTAGAAATATTTTTTCAAGCATTTCACCCCAAGCAAGGCAGGAGTGTCTCTAGCAGGCAAGGGGTTACAGAGAGTGAGAGCAAAAGAAAAAAGTGGTGTTTGTGGAAAGGATGTAGAGAAGGACGGGGATCAAGATGAAGACATCAGAAGATGTTGATTCACGTTACATTTGAATATTTGAAGATTATATCCATCAAGAAAGCAAGTAACAGGAAGAGAGTTTCACTGTCGGGAAGTGCGAGACAAGAAGCTGTTAGAGTAGAAGAGACGGCTACATTTAACCGTTACGACAGCGAAAGTGTTGGACCGAGATGCCAACATAGTACCACGCTTAAATTCATCCAGTTTGGGTACCAGTGAAAGTATCTCATCAGAGCAGTTGGCATGAAAATATTCGTAGAAAAGACAGAGGGAAGCCACATCACGTCTGTGAAAAAGTGACTGTAAACGAAATGCCAGGTCAGGACCCATCACATTGCATATCCGTGTCTGGATTTTGTTGAGGACCTCGAGATGAACAGCGGGGGCACTAGACCATATATGGCAGCAGTATTCAATACATGGACGAATGATTGATTCGTAGATTTGAAGGATTGACTTGGAAGAGAAAAATGTTGGTGATATTTATTTGTCAAGTAGATTGAAATGTAAATGCTGTATCATAAATGGAGACAAATTAACACAAAGAAGGTGATTACGTTCGGTTCTTGTCTTGTGTTTTCTCGAGTTAGACTCACATTCTCAGAATATATATAAAACTAATCTTCATTTCCTCCCCTTTCCAAGTCAATATCATAACTCTGCTTCTTTCCCCATTACTGGCATTAACTCAGATAAATAATGAACCATTCCGTTTTGATTGCGAGGAAAGATGGAATAAATTTGGTTTTATGAGGAGGAAGGAAAAAAGAAAGGCAAATGGATTATAGAGGAGACAATAATGCTATCATGTGTTTAGCGTCTGCTTCAGCGAAATGGAAATCTACATTTTTAATCTTTTCCTTAGTACACCAATTAATGACCAACATTCAAACTTATGATTGTTATTGCAATATTTTTAAAGCTGTTGAGCTCAAATATTTGACGATGTAATAAAGGGTTTACACAATGCACAAGGGATTTATAATCGTACGGCCACATCACGTTGAAACATCTGTTCCTGTACGATCGCCGAAGTTAAGCAACATCGAGCCTGGTCATTGCCTAAATATCAGGTGCTGCATATTTGGATGTTCGGGGTGGGGGTTAATAGATAAAGACTCGGAATTGTTTATCAGATACCCGAGTTCCAATTCCATTTATGTTCGCTATATTCACTTACACGCAAATATCCTTGGGTAAAGTATGAATTCAGCTCTTTTCTCCTCACCTATGGGTTAATTAATAAAACTTATATCACTAACGTCATTATTATCACCCTCCCAAACACAAAATAAATAAAATTTCAGCATTAAATAACACATGAAGGCGTGAATGGGGTTAAGTCTACGCTAATGATCGACATGCACAGCAGGTGTCACCTGACCGTCATCCAGCGACTGCCAGAATAAACGGCGTAAAAAGGATAAAATTCCTCGGAACATATCCCTCACCCGGAAAGGAACGACATGAGCGACACCGGACCGTTACCCTCCGACTGCTAGCGTAAACGGCGTAAAAGGGATAAAATTTCTTTGGAAAATATCCCTCACCTGGAAAGGAACGACATGAACGACAGGTGACACCGGACCGTTATCCTCCGACTGCTAGCGTAAACGGCGTAAAAGGGATAAAATTTCTCCGAACATATCCCTCACCTGGAAAGGAACAACATGAACGACAGGTGACACCGGACCGTTATGCTCCGACTGCTAGCGTAAACGGCGTAAAAGGGATAAAATTATTCGGAACATATCCCTCAGCGGGAAAGGAACGACATGAACGACAGGTGACACCGGACCGTTATCCTCCGACTTGCTAGCGTAAACGGCGTAAAAGGGATAAAATTCCTCGGAACATATCCCTCACTTGGAAAGGAACGACATGAACGACAGGTGACACCGGAACGTTATTCTCCGACTTGTTAGCGTAAACGGCGTAAAAGGGATAAAATTCCTCGGAACATATCCCTCACCTGGAAAGGAACGACATGAACGACAGGTGACACCGGACCGTTATCCTCCGACTTGCTAGCGTAAACGGCGTAAAAAGGGATAAAATTCCTTGGAACATATCCCTCACATGGAAAGGAACGACATGAACGACAGGTGACACCGGACCGTTATCCTCCGGCGTACTAAAGCGTAAACGGCGGAAAAACGGATAAAATTATCCTCCGAACATATCCGTAAACGGTGTAGGATAAAATTCCTCGAACATATCCCTCACATGAACGACAGGTGACACCGGACCGTTATCCTCCGACTTGCTAGCGTAAACGGCGTAAAAGGGATAAAATTCCTCGGAACATATCCCCTCACCTGGAAAGGAACGACATGAACGACAGGTGACACCGGACCGTTATCCTCCGACTTGCTAGCGTAAACGGCGTAAAAGGGATAAAATTTTTGGAACATATCCCCAACCGGAAAGGAACGACATGAACGACAGGTGACACCGGACCGTTATCCTCCGACTGCTAGCGTAAACGGCGTAAAAGGATAAAATTCCTTTCAGGAACGACATATCACCGGAACGTTATTCTCCGACTGCTAGCGTAAACGGCGTAAAAGGGAAAAATTTCTCGACATGAACGACAGGTGACACCGACCGTTATCCTCCGACTGCTAGCGTAAACGGCGTAAAGGGATAAAATTCCTCGGAACATATCCTCAGCTGAAAGAACGACATGAACGACAGGTGACACCGGACCGTTATCCTCCGACTGCTAGCGTAAACGGCGTAAAATTCTCGGATAAAATTCCGGAACATATCCTCACCTGAAAGGAACGACATGAACGACAGGTGACACCGGACCGTTATCCTCCGACTGCTAGCGTAAACGGCGTAAAAGGGATAAAATTCCTCGGAACATATCCCTCAGCTGGAAAAGAACGACAACGACAGGTGAACGACAGGTATCACTTGATAGCGTAAACGTCGTAAAAAGGGACCGTTATCCTCACCTGAAAGGAACGACATGAACGACGGTGACAACCGTTATCCTCCGACTGTAAAAACGGGATAAAATTCGTCGGAACATATCCCCAGCTAGAAAGGAACGACATGAACGACAGGTGACACCGGACCGTTATCCTCCGACTTGCTTAGCGTAAACGGCGTAAAAGGGATAAAATTCGGCGACATGAACGACAGGTGACACCGGACCGTTATCCTCCGACTGAGCGTAAACGGCGTAAAGGGATAAAATTCCGAACATATCCCTCACCTGGAAAGGAACGACATGAACGACAGGTGACACCGGACCGTTATCCTCCGACTGCTAGCGTAAACGGCGTAAAAGGGATAAAATTCACGGAACATATCCCTCAGCTGGAAAGGAACGACATGAACGACAGGTGACACCGACCGTTATCCTCCGACTTGCTAGCGTAACGGCGTAAAAGGGATAAAATTCCTCGGAACATATCCCTCACCTGGAAAGGAACGACATGAACGACAGGTGACACCGGACCGTTATTCTCCGACTTGCTAGCGTAAACGGCGTGAAAGGGATAAAATTCCTCGGAACATATCCCCACCTGGAAAATTCGACATGAACGACATATCCGGACCGTTATCCTCCGACTTGCTAGCGTAAAGGAACGATAAAATTCCTGAACGATATCCCTCACATGGAAAGGTGAACGACAGGTGACCGTTTATCCTCCGACTGCTAGCGTAAACGGCGTAAAAGGGATAAAATTCCTCGGAACATATCCCTCAGCTGGAAAGGAACGACATGAACGACAGGTGACACCGGACCGTTATCCTCCGACTTGCTAGCGTAAACGGCGTAAAAGGGATAAAATTTTCGGAAAAATATCCCTCACCTGGAAAGGAACGACATGAACGACACCGGTGACACCGGACCGTTATCCTCCGACTTGACACCGGACCGTTATCCTCCGCGTAAACGGCGTAAAAGGGATAAAATTCCTCGGAACATATCCTCACCTGGAAAGGAACGACATGAACGACAGGTGACACCGGACCGTTATCCTCCGACTTGCTAGCGTAAACGGCGTAAAAGGGATAAAATTTTTTGGAACATATCCTCACCTGGAAAGGAACGACATGAACGACAGGTGACACCGACCGTTATCCTCCGACTGCTACGGCGTAAAAGGGATAAAATTCCTTTGAACATATCCCTCAACTGGAAAGGAACGACATGAACGACATGAACGACCGTTATCAGGGCGTAAAGGGATAAAATTCCGGAACCGTTAAAGGAACGACATGAACGACAGGTGACACCGGACGTAAACGGCGTAAACGGCGTAAAAGGATAAAATTTCTCGGAACATATCCCTCAGCTGAAAGGAACGACATGAACGACAGGTGACACCGGACCGTTATCCTCCGACTGCTAGCGTAAACGGCGTAAAAGGGATAAAATTCCTCACCTGGAACGATAACGACAGGTCCCGTTATCCTCCGACCTGGAAAAGGAACGACATGAACGACAGGTGACACCGGACCGTTATCCTCCGACTTGCTTAGCGTAAACGGCGTAAAAGGGATAAAATTCCTGGAACATATCCCTCACCTGGAAAGGAACGACATGAACGACAGGTGACACCGGACCGTTATCCTCCGACTTGCTAGCGTAAACGGCGTAAAAGGGTAAAATTTTTTGGAACCTTATCCCTCAACCGGAAAGGAACGACATGAACGACAGGTGACACCGGACCGTTATCCTCCGACTGCTAGCGTAAACGGCGTAAAAGGGATAAAATTCCTTGGAACATATCCCTCAGCTGGAAAGGAACGACATGAACGACAGGTGACACCGGACCGTTATCCTCCGACTTGCCAGGTAAACGGCGTAAAAGGATAAAATTCAACATATCCCTCAGCTGGAAAGGAAACGACATGAACGACAGGTGACACCGGACCGTTATCCTCCGACTGCTAGCGTAAACGGCGTAAAGGGATAAAATTCCTCGGAACATATCCCTCACCTGGAAAGGAACGACATGAACGACAGGTGACACCGGACCGTTATCCTCCGACTGCTAGCGTAAACGGCGTAAAAAGGGATAAAATTCCTCGGAAAATATCCCTCACCTGAAAGGAACGACATGAACGACAGGTGACACCGGACCGTTATCCTCCGACTGCTAGCGTAAACGGCGTAAAAGGATAAAATTCCTTGGAACATATCCTCACCTGGAAAGGAACGACATGAACGACAGGTGACACCGGACCGTTATCCTCCGACTTGCTAGCGTAAACGGCGTAAAAGGGATAAAATTCCTTGGAACATATCCCTCACCTGGAAAGGAACGACATGAACGACAGGTGACACCGGACCGTTATCCTCCGACTTGCTAGCGTAAACGGCGTAAAAAGGATAAAATTCTTGGAACATATCCCCACCTGGAAAGGAACGACATGAACGACAGGTGACACCGGACCGTTATCCTCCGACTGCTAGCGTAAACGGCGTAAAGGGATAAAATTCGGCGTATAAGCTGGATAAAATTCTGAACGACAGGTGACACCGACCGTTAACATATTCTCGGAACATATCCCCAGCTGGAAAGGAACGACATGAACGACAGGTGACACCGGACCGTTATCCTCCGACTGCTAGCGTAAACGGCGTAAAGGGATAAAATTCGTCGGAACATATCCCCAGCTGGAAAGGAACGACATGAACGACAGGTGACACCGGACCGTTATCCTCCGCGTAAACGGCGTAAAAGGGATAAAATTCCTTTAACATATCCCTCACCTGAAAAGGAACGACATGAACGACAGGTGACACCGGACCGTTATCCTCCGACTGCTAGCGTAAACGGCGTAAAAGGGATAAAATTCCTCGGAACATATCCCTCAGCTGAAAGGAACGACATGAACGACAGGTGACACCGACCGTTATCCTTCGACTTGATAGCGTAAACGGCGTAAAAGGGATAAAATTCCTCGAACATATCCTCACCTGGAAAGGAACGACATGAACGACAGGTGACACCGGACCGTTATCCTCCGACTTGCTAGCGTAAACGGCGTAAAAGGGTAAAATTTTTTGGAACATATCCCTCAACCGGAAAGGAACGACATGAACGACAGGTGACACCGGACCGTTATCCTCCGACTGCTAGCGTAAACGGCGTAAAAGGGTTAAATTCCTCGGAACATATCCCTCAGCTGGAAAGGAACGACATGAACGACAGGTGACACCGGACCGTTATCCTCCGACTTGCTAGCGTAAACGGCGTAAAAGGGATAAAATTCCTCGGAACATATCCCCACCTGGAAAGGAACGACATGAACGACAGGTGACACCGGACCGTTATCCTCCGACTTGCTAGCGTAAACGGCGTAAAGGGATAAAATTTCTCGGAACATATCCCTCACCTGGAAAGGAACGACATGAACGACAGGTGACACCGGACCGTTATCCTCCGACTTGCTAGCGTAAACGGCGTAAAAGGGATAAAATTCACTGGAACATATCCCTCACCTGGAAAGGAACGACATGAACGACAGGTGACACCGGACCGTTATCCTCCGACGTAATAGCGTAAACGGCGTAAATTCTATAAAAAAGGATTCAATTTTCGGAACATATCCCCACCTGGAAAGGAACGACATGAACGACAGGTGACACCGACCGTTATCCTCCGACTTGCTAGCGTAAACGGCGTAAAAGGGATAAAATTCCTCGGAACATATCCTCACCTGGAAAGGAACGACATGAACGACAGGTGACACCGGACCGTTATCCTCCGACTGCTAGCGTAAACGGCGTAAAAGGGATAAAATTCGTCGAACATATCCCTCAGCTGGAAAGGAACGACATGAACGACAGGTGACACCGGACCGTTATCCTCCGACTTGCTAGCGTAAACGGCGTAAAAAGGATAAAATTCCGGAACATATCCCTCACCTGGAAAGGAACGACATGAACGACAGGTGACACCGGACCGTTATCCTCCGACTGCTAGCGTAAACGGCGTAAAAGGTTAAAATTCCTCGAACATATCCCTCACCTGGAAAGGAAACGACATGAACGACAGGTGACACCGGACCGTTATCCTCCGACTGCGTAAACGGCGTAAACGGCGTAAAAAGGGATAAAATTCTGCTAGCGTAAACGAACATATCCTCACTGGAAAGGAACGACATGAACGACAGGTGACACCGGACCGTTATCCTCCGACTGCTAGCGTAAACGGCGTAAAGGGATAAAATTTTTCGAAACATATCCTCACACCTGGAAAGGAACGACATGAACGACAGGTGACACCGGACCGTTATCCTCCGACGACATAAACGGCGAAAAACAGATGACACCGGAACGTTAAAGGAACGACATGAACGACAGGTACACCGGACCGTTATCCGGCGTAAACGGCGTAAAATTAAAATTCGGAACATATCCCCACCTGGAAAGGAACGACATGAACGACAGGTGACACCGGACCGTTATCCTCCGACTTGCTAGCGTAAACGGCGTAAAAGGGATAAAATTCCTGGAACATATCCCTCAGCTGGAAAGGAACGACATGAACGACAGGTGACACCGGACCGTTATCCTCCGACACCGGCTAGCCTCCGAACGGCGTAAAAGGGATAAAATTCCTCGGAACATATCCCTCACCTGGAAAGGAACGACATGAACGACAGGTGACACCGACCGTTATCCTCCGACTGCTAGCGTAAACGGCGTAAAAGGATAAAATTTCCCTTCTGGAACATGAACGATATCCTCCGACCCTAGAAAGGAAACGACATGAACGACAGGTGACACCGGACCGTTATCCTCCGACTGCTAGCGTAAACGGCGTAAAAGGGATAAAATTCCTCGGAACATATCCCTCACCTGGAAAGGAACGACATGAACGACAGGTGACACCGGACCGTTATCCTCCGACTTGCTAGACAGTAAACGGCGTAAAAGGGATAAAATTCCCATATCCTCACCTGAAAAGGAAACGACATGAACGACAGGTGACACCGGACCGTTATCCTCCGACTGCTAGCGTAAACGGCGTAAAAGGTAAAAATTCTCGAACATATCCCTCACCTGGAAAGGAACGACATGAACGACAGGTGACACCGGACCGTTATCCTCCGACTTGCTAGCGTAAACGGCGTAAATAAATCCTCGGAACATAAAAACGTAGAACGACATGAACGACAGGTGACGGAACAAACGGCGTATCCCTGAACATATCCTCAGCTGGAAAGGAACGACATGAACGACAGGTGACACCGACCGTTATCCTCCGACTTGCTAGCGTAAACGGCGTAAAAGGGATAAAATTTGGAACATATCCCTCAGCTGGAAAGGAACGACATGAACGACAGGTGACACCGGACCGTTATCCTCCGACTGCTAGCGTAAACGGCGTAAAAGGGATAAAATTCCTCGGAAAATATCCCTCACCTGGAAAGGAACGACATGAACGACAGGTGACACCGGACCGTTATCCTCCGACTGCTAGCGTAAACGGCGTAAAAGGGAAAAATTCTTGGAAAATATCCCTCACCTGGAAAGGAACGACATGAACGACAGGTGACACCGACCGTTATCCTCCGACTGCTAGCGTAAACGGCGTAAAGGGATAAAATTTTTGAACATATCCTCACCTGGAAAGGAACGACATGAACGACAGGTGACACCGGACCGTTATCCTCCGACTGCTAGCGTAAACGGCGTAAAAGGGATATCCCCTCAGCTGGAAAAGAACGACATGAACGACAGGTGACACCGGACCGTTATCCTCCGACTGAACGCGTAAACGGCGTAAAATGGATAAAATTTTCAAAATATCCTCACCTGAAAAAGAAACGACAGGTGAACGACAGGTGACACCGGACCGTTATCCTCCGACTGCTAGCGTAAACGGCGTAAAGGGATAAAATTAAATATCCTCATCTGGAAAGGAACGACATGAACGACAGGTGACACCGGACCGTTATCCTCCGAAAGGAAAATTCCTCGAACATATCCTCACCTGAAAGGAACGACATGAACGACAGGTGACACCGGACCGTTATCCTCCGACTGCTAGCGTAAACGGCGTAAAAAGGGATAAAATTCCTTGGAACATATCCCTCACCTGGAAAGGAACGACATGAACGACAACACCGACCGTTATCCTCCGACTTGCTAGCGTAAACGGCGTAAAAGGGTAAAATTTTTTGAACATATCCCTCACCTGGAAAGGAACGACATGAACGACAGGTGACACCGGACCGTTATCCTCCGACTGCTAGCGTAAACGGCGTAAAAGGGTTAAATTCCCTCAACTGGAAAGGAAACGACATGAACGACAGGTGACACCGGACCGTTATCCTCCGACTAGCGTAAACGGCGTAAAAGGGATAAAATTCCTCCAACATATCCTCACCTGGAAAGGAACGAAGAACGACAGGTGACACCGGACCGTTATCCTCCGACTGCTAGCGTAAACGGCGTAAAAGGGATAAATTCCTCGGAACATATCCTCAGAAAAGGAACGACATGAACGACAGGTGACACCGACCGTTATCCGTAGCGTAAACGGCGTAAAAGGGATAAAATTCCTCGAACATATCCCCAGCTGGAAAAGGAACGACATGAACGACAGGTGACACCGGACCGTTATCCTCCGACTGCTAGCGTAAACGGCGTAAAGGGATAAAATTCCCTCGGAAAAAACGACATGAACGACAGGTGACACTGGACCGTTATCCTCCCAAGAAGGTAAACGGCGTAAAAGGGATAAAATTCGGAACATATCCCTCACCTGGAAAGGAACGACATGAACGACAGGTGACACCGGACCGTTATCCTCCGACTGCTAGCGTAAACGGCGTAAAGGGATAAAATTCCTCGGAACATATCCATCACCTGAAAGGAACGACATGAACGACAGGTGACACCGGACCGTTATCCTCCGACTGCTAGCGTAAACGGCGTAAAAGGGATAAAAACATCTCCTCGGAAAGGATATCCCGACAGGTGACACCTGGAAAGGAACGACATGAACGACAGGTGACACCGACCGTTATCCTCCGACTGCTAGCGTAACGGCGTAAAAGGGATAAAATTCGAAACATATCCCCAGCTGGAAAGGAACGACATGAACGACAGGTGACACCGGACCGTTATCCTCCGACTGCTAATAAACGGCGTAAAGGGAAAAATTCAACATATCCCTCAGCTGGAAAGGAACGACATGAACGACAGGTGACACCGACCGTTATCCTCCGACGGCTAGCGTAAACGGCGTAAAAGGGATAAAATTCCTTGGAACATATCTCTCACCTGGAAAGGAACGACATGAACGACAGGTGACACCGGACCGTTATCCTCCGACTGCTAGCGTAAACGGCGTAAAAGGGATAAAAATTCCTCGAACATATCCTCACCTGGAAAGGAACGACATGAACGACAGGTGACACCGGACCGTTATCCTCCGACTGCTTAGCGTAAACGGCGTAAAAGGGTTAAAATTCTCGGAACATATCCCTCACCTGGAAAGGAACGACATGAACGACAGGTGACACCGACCGTTATTATCCGACTCCGACCGGATAAAATTTTTGAAATATATCCTCAACCTGGAAAGGAAACGAACATGAACGACAGGTGACACCGGACCGTTATCCTCCGACTGCTAGCGTAAACGGCGTAAAAGGGTTAAAATTCCTCGGAACATATCCCCAGCTGGAAAGGAACGACATGAACGACAGGTGACACCGGACCGTTATCCTCCGACTTGCTAGGCGTAAACGGCGTAAAAGGGATAAAATTTTTCGGAACATATCCCCACCTGGAAAGGAACGACATGAACGACAGGTGACACCGGACCGTTATCCTCCGACTGCTAGCGTAAACGGCGTAAAAGGGATAAAATTCCTCGGAACATATCCTCAGCTGGAAAAAGGAACGACATGAACGACAGGTGACACCGGACCGTTATCCTCCGACTGCTAGCGTAAACGGCGTAAAAAGGGATAAAATTCCTCGGAACATATCTCACCTGAAAGGAACGACATGAACGACAGGTGAAAAGGAAACTTGAGCAAACGGCGTGATAAAATTCCGACATATCCCTCACCTGGAAAGGAACGACATGAACGACAGGTGACACCGGACCGTTATCCTCCGACTGCTAGCGTAAACGGCGTAAAAGGGATAAAATTCCTCGGAACATATCCCTCAGCCGGAAAGGAACGACATGAACGACAGGTGACACCAGACCGTTATCCTCCGACTTGCTAGCGTAAACGGCGTAAAGGGATAAAATTCTCGACATATCCTCACCTGGAAAGGAACGACATGAACGACAGGTGACACCGGACCGTTATCCTCCGACTTGCTAGCGTAAACGGCGTAAAAGGGATAAAATTCCTCGACAACATATCCCTCAGCTGGAAAGGAACGACATGAACGACAGGTGACACCGGACCGTTATCCTCCGACTGCTAGCGTAAACGGCGTAAAAGGGATAAAATTCTCGAACATATCCCTCAGCTGGAAAGGAACGACATGAACGACAGGTGACACCAGACCGTTATCCTCCGACTGCTAGCGTAAACGGCGTAAAAAAGGAAAAATTCCCTCACCTGGAACATATCCCCTCACCTGGAAAGGAAAGGGATAAAATATGAACGACAGGTGACACCGTATGACGAAACGTTATAAAATTTCCTCCGACTCCTCCGTAAAAGCGTAAACGGCGTAAAAGGGATAAAATTCTCGAACATATCCCTCACCTGGAAAAGGAACGACATGAACGACAGGTGACACCGGACCGTTATCCTCCGACTTGCTAGCGTAAACGGCGTAAAAAGGGATAAAATTCCTCGGAACATATCCCTCACCTGGAAAAGAAACGACATGAACGACAGGTGACACCGGACCGTTATCCTCCGACTGCTAGCGTAAACGGCGTAAAAGGGATAAAATTCCTCGGAACATATCCCTCAGCTGGAAAGGAACGACATGAACGACAGGTGACACCGGACCGTTATCCTCCGACTGCTAGCGTAAACGGCGTAAAAGGGATAAAATTTCTCGGAACATATCCCTCAGCTGGAAAAGGAACGACATGAACGACAGGGTGACACCGGACCGTTATCCTCCGACTTGCTAGCGTAAACGGCGTAAAATGGATAAAATTCCTCTGAACATATCCCTCAGCTGGAAAGGAACGTCATGAACGACAGGTGACACCGTACCGTTATCCTCCGACTTGCCAGCGTAAACGGCGTAAAGGGATAAAATTCGTCGGAACATATCCCTCATCTGGAAAGGAACGACATGAACGACAGGTGACACCGGACCGTTATCCTCCGACTGCTAGCGTAAACGGTGTAAAAGGGATAAAATTCCTCGGAACATATCCCTCACCTGGAAAGGAACGACATGAACGACAGGTGACACCGGACCGTTATCCTCCGACTTGCTAGCGTAAACGGCGTAAAAGGGATAAAATTCCTTGGAACATATCCCTCACCTGGAAAGGAACGAAAACGACAGGTGACAACGACCGTTATCCTCCGACTGCTAGCGTAAACGGCGTAAAAGGGATAAAATTTTCGGAACATATCCCTCAGCTGTTGAACGACAGGTGACACCGGACCGTTATCCTCCGACTGCCAGCGTAAACGGCGTAAAGGGTTAAAATTCGTCGGAACATATCCCTCAGCTGGAAAGGAACGACATGAACGGAACCGGATATCCTCAGCGTAAACGGAAAGGGAAACGACATGAACGACACAGGTGACACCGGACCGTTATCCTCCGACTGCTAGCGTAAACGGCGTAAAAGGGATAAAATTCGACATCAAACACCGGAACATATCCCTCACCTGGAAAGGAACGACATGAACGACAGGTGACACCGGACCGTTATCCTCCGACTTGCTAAAGCGTAAACGGCGTAAAAGGGATAAAATTCTCGGAACATATCCCTCACCTGGAAAGGAACGACATGAACGACAGGTGACACCGGACCGTTATCCTCCGACTGCTAGCGTAAACGGCGTAAAAGGGATAAAATTCTCGGAACATATCCCTCACCTGGAAAGGAAACGACATGAACGACAGGTGACACCGACCGTTATCCTCCGACTTGCTAGCGTAAACGGCGTAAAAAGGGATAAAATTCGGCGGAACATATCCCTCACCTGGAAAGGAACGACATGAACGACAGGTGACACCGGACCGTTATCCTCGACTATCCCCTCAGCTAACGCGTAAACGGCGTAAAAGGATAAAATTCCTCGGAACATATCCCTCACCTGGAAAGGAACGACATGAACGACAGGTGACACCGGACCGTTATCCTCCGACTGCTAGCGTAACGGCGTAAAAAGGGATAAAATTCCTCGGAACATATCCCTCAGCTGGAAAGGAACGACATGAACGACAGGTGACACCGGACCGTTATCCTCCGACTGCTAGCGTAAACGGCGTAAAAGGGATAAAATTCTCGGAACATATCCTCACATGGAAAGGAACGACATGAACGACAGGTGACACCGGACCGTTATCCTCCGACTGCTAGCGTAAACGGCGTAAAAGGGATAAAATTCTCGGAACATATCCCTCAGCTGGAAAGGAAACGACATGAACGACAGGTGACACCGGACCGTTATCCTCCGACTGCTAGCGTAAACGGCGTAAAAGGGATAAAATTCCTCGGAACATATCCCTCACCTGGAAAGGAACGACATGAACGACAGGTGACACCGGACCGTTATCCTCCGACTTGCTAGCGTAAACGGCGTAAAAGGGATAAAATTCCTTGGAACATATCCCTCACCTGGAAAGGAACGACATGAACGACAGGTGACACCGGACCGTTATCCTCCGACTTGCTAGCGTAAACGGCGTAAAAGGGATAAAATTCGACTTGAACCTATCCCTCACCTGGAAAGGAACGACATGAACGACAGGTGACACCGGACCGTTATCCTCCGACTGCTAGCGTAAACGGCGTAAAAGGGATAAAATTCCTCGGAACATATCCCTCAGCTGGAAAGGAACGACATGAACGACAGGTGACACCGGACCGTTATCCTCCGACTTGCTAGCGTAAACGGCGTAAAAGGGATAAAATTCCTCGGAACATATCCCTCACCTGGAAAGGAACGACATGAACGACAGGTGACACCGGACCGTTATCCTCCGACTTGCTAGCGTAAACGGCGTAAAAAGGGATAAAATTCTCGGAACATATCCCTCACCTGGAAAGGAACGACATGAACGACAGGTGACACCGGACCGTTATCCTCCGACTTGCTAGCGTAAACGGCGTAAAAGGGATAAAATTCCTCGGAACATATCCCTCACCTGGAAAGGAACGACATGAACGACAGGTGACACCGGACCGTTATCCTCCGACTTGCTAAAGGGATAAAATTCGCGTAAACGGCGTAAAGGGATAAAATTATCCTCGGAAAATATCCTCAACCTGGAAAGGAACGACATGAACGACAGGTGACACCGGACCGTTATCCTCCGACTTGCTAGCGTAAACGGCGTAAAAGGGATAAAATTCCTCGGAACATATCCCTCACCTGGAAAGGAACGACATGAACGACAGGTGACACCGGACCGTTATCCTCCGACTTGCTAGCGTAAACGGCGTAAAAGGGATAAAATTCCTTGGAACATATCCCTCACCTGGAAAGGAACGACATGAACGACAGGTGACACCGGACCGTTATCCTCCGACTGCTAGCGTAAACGGCGTAAAAGGGATAAAATTCCTCGGAACATATCCCTCAAGGGAACGACATGAACGACAGGTGACCGGACCGTTATCCTCCGACTTGCTAGCGTAAACGGCGTAAAGGGATAAAATTCCTCGGAACATATCCCTCACCTGGAAAGGAACGACATGAACGACAGGTGACACCGGACCGTTATCCTCCGACTGCTAGCGTAAACGGCGTAAAAGGGATAAAATTCCTCGGAACATATCCCTCACCTGGAAAGGAACGACATGAACGACAGGTGACACCGGACCGTTATCCTCCGACTTGCTAGCGTAAACGGCGTAAAAGGGATAAAATTCCTCGGAACATATCCCTCACCTGGAAAGGAACGACATGAACGACAGGTGACACCGGACCGTTATCCTCCGACTGCTAGCGTAAACGGCGTAAAATTCCTTGGATAAAATTCCTCGAACATATCCCTCAGCTGGAAAGGAACGACATGAACGACAGGTGACACCGTTATCCGTTATCGTAAACGGCGAAAATTCTTGGAACATATCCCTCACCTGGAACGGCGACATGAAACAGGTGACACCGGATAAAACTTCGTAAACGGCGTAAAAGGAACATATCCCTCACCTGGAAAGGAACGACATGAACGACAGGTGACACCGGACCGTTATCCTCCGACTTGCTAGCGTAAACGGCGTAAAAGGGATAAAATTCCTCGGAACATATCCCTCACCTGGAAAGGAACGACATGAACGACAGGTGACACCGGACCGTTATCCTCCGACTTGAACGCTAGCGTAAACGGCGTAAAAGGATGAAAATTTATCCTCCGACTGAAACATATCCCATATCCCTCACCTGAAAGGAACGACATGAACGACAGGTGACACCGGACCGTTATCCTCCGACTAAACGGCGTAAAAAGCGTAAACGGCGTAAAAAAGGGATAAACATTCCACCGGACCGTTATCTCCGACTGGCGGCGTAAAGGATATCCCTCACCTGGAAAGGAACGGACATGAACGACAGGTGACACCCGGACCGTTATCCTCCGACTTGCTAGCGTAAACGGCGTAAAAGGGATAAAATTCCTCGGAAAATATCCCTCACCTGGAAAGGAACGACATGAACGACAGGTGACACCGGACCGTTATCCTCCGACTGCTAGCGTAAACGGCGTAAAGGGATAAAATTCCTCGGAACATATCCCTCACCTGGAAAGGAACGACATGAACGACAGGTGACACCGGACCGTTATCCTCCGACTTGCTAGCGTAAACGGCGTAAAAGGGATAAAATTCCTCCGAACATATCCCTCAGCTGGAAAGGAACGACATGAACGACAGGTGACACCGGACCGTTATCCTCCGACTGCTGCGTAAACGGCGTAAAAGGGATAAAATTCCTGGAACATATCCCTCACCTGGAAAGGAACGACATGAACGACAGGTGACACCGGACCGTTATCCTCCGACTGCTAGCGTAAACGGCGTAAAAGGGATAAAATCCTCGGAACATATCCTCACCTGGAAAGGAACGACATGAACGACAGGTGACACCGGACCGTTATCCTCCGACTTGCTAGCGTAAACGGCGTAAAAGGGATAAAATTCCTTGGAACATATCCCTCACCTGGAAAGGAACGGCGTACAACCGGACCGTTATCCTCCGAAAAACGGCGTAAAGGGATAAAATTCCTTGGAACATATCCCTCACCTGGAAAGGAACGACATGAACGACAGGTGACACCGGACCGTTATCCTCCGACTGCTAGCGTAAACGGCGTAAAAGGGATAAAATTCCTCGGAACATATCCCTCAGCTGGAAAAGAACGACATGAACGACAGGTGACACCGGACCGTTATCCTCCGACTTGCTAGCGTAAACGGCGTAAAAGGGATAAAATTCCTCGGAACATATCCCTCACCTGGAAAGGAACGACATGAACGACAGGTGACACCGGACCGTTATCCTCCGACTAACGACAGGTGTAACGGACGTAAACGGCGTATCCTCCGACTTGCTAAGCGTAAACGGCGTAAACGGATAAAATTCGTATCTCACCTGGAAAGGAAACGAATCCCGTAAAAGGGATAATTCCTTGAACATATCCCTCAACCTGGAAAGAACGACATGAAAATTGACACCGGACCATATCCTCCGACTGGAAAAAGGGATAAAATTCGAACATATCCCTCAGCTGAAAGGAACGACATGAACGACAGGTGACACCGGACCGTTATCCTCCGACTTGCTAGCGTAAACGGCGTAAAAAGGGATAAAATTCCTCGGAACATATCCCCAGCTGGAAAGGAACGACATGAACGACAGGTGACACCGGACCGTTATCCTCCGACGGCTAGCGTAAACGGCGTAAAAGGATAAAATTCCTCGAACATATCCCTCACCTGGAAAGGAACGACATGAACGACAGGTGACACCGGACCGTTATCCTCCGACTTGCTAGCGTAAACGGCGTAAAAGGATAAAATTCCTCGGAACATATCCCTCACCTGGAAAGGAACGACATGAACGACAGGTGACACGACCGGTGCTACGTAAACGGCGGAAAGGGATAAAATTCGTATCCCTCATCGACAGGTCACCGACCGTTATCCTCCGACTGCTAGCGTAAACGGCGTAAAAAAATTCCTAAAATTTTGGAACGAACATATCCCCGACTCACCGTAAAAGGAAAGGAACGAAAGGAACGACATGAACGACAGGTGACACCGGACCGTTATCCTCCGACTGCTAGCGTAAACGGCGGGATAAATTCGTAAAAAGGGACATAAACAGGTGACACCGGACCCCTCCGAACATATCCCTCAGCTGGAAAGGAACGACATGAACGACAGGTGACACCGGACCGTTATCCTCCGACTTGCTAGCGTAAACGGCGTAAAAGGGGATAAAATTCCTCGGAACATATCCCTCACCTGGAAAGGAACGACATGAACGACAGGTGACACCGGACCGTTATCCTCCGACTGCTAGCGTAAACGGCGTAAAGGATAAAATTCCTCGGAACATATCCCTCACCTGAAAAGGAACGACATGAACGACAGGTGACACCGGACCGTTATCCTCCGACTTGCTAGCGTAAACGGCGTAAAAAAATTCCTGGAAAAAATCCCTCACCTGGAAAGAAAATATCCCGGACCGTTATCCTCCGACTGCTGCGTAAACGGCGTAAAAAGGGATAAAATTCGAACATGAACGACAGGTGACACATGAACGTTATCCACCGTTACCGTTGCTGGCGTAAACGGCGTAAAAGGGGATAAAATTCCTTGATAGCGTAAACGGCGTAAAAAGGGATAAAATTCCTCGGAACATATCCCTCACCTGGAAAGGAACGACATGAACGACAGGTGACACCGGACCGTTATCCTCCGACTTGCTAGCGTAAACGGCGTAAAAGGGATAAAATTCCTCGGAACATATCCCTCACCTGGAAAGGAACGACATGAACGACAGGTGACACCGGACCGTTATCCTCCGACTGCTAGCGTAAACGGCGTAAAAGGATAAAATTCCTCGGAAAATCTCCCTCACCTGGAAAGGAACGACATGAACGACAGGTGACACCGGACCGTTATCCTCCGACTGCTAGCGTAAACGGCGTAAAGGGATAAAATTCCGCGGAACATATCCCTCAACTGGAAACAGGAACGACCGTTTATCCTCCGAACGACAGGTGACACCGGAAAATACCGTTATCCTCCGACTTGCTAGCGTAAACGGCGTAAAGGGATAAAATTCCTCGGAACATATCCCTCATCTGAAAAAAGAACGACATGAACGACAGGTGACACCGGACCGTTATCCTCCGACTTGCTAGCGTAAACGGCGTAAAAAAAAACATGGATAAAATTCCTCGAACATATCCCTCACCTGGAAAGGAACGACATGAACGACAGGTGACACCGGACCGTTATCCTCCGACTTGCTAGCGTAAACGGCGTAAAAAGGGATAAAATTCCTCCGGAAATATCCCTCAGCTGGAAAGGAACGACATGAACGACAGGTGACACCGGACCGTTATCCTCCGACTTGCTAGCGTAAACGGCGTAAAGGGATAAAATTCCTCGGAACATATCCCTCACCTGGAAAGGAACGACATGAACGACAGGTCACCGGACCGTTATCCTCCGACTGCTAGCGTAAACGGCGTAAAGGGATAAAATTCCTCGAACATATCCCTCACCTGGAAAGGAACGACATGAACGACAGGTGACACCGACCGTTATCCTCCGACTGCTAGCGTAAACGGCGTAAAAGGGATAAAATTCCTCGAACATATCCCTCAGCTGAAAAGAAACGACATGAACGACAGGTGACACCGACCGTTATCCTCCGACGGCTAGCGTAAACGGCGTAAAAGGGATAAAATTTTCGGAACATATCCCTCACCTGGAAAGGAACGACATGAACGACAGGTGACACCGGACCGTTATCCTCCGACTGCTAGCGTAAACGGCGTAAAAGGATAAAATTCCTCGGAACATATCCCTCACCTGGAAGGAACGACGATGAACGACAGGTGACACCGCCGTTATCCTCCGACTTGCTAGCGTAAACGGCGTAAAAGGGATAAAATTCAGCTTGAACATATCCATCACCTGGAAAGGAACGACATGAACGACAGGTGACACCGGACCGTTATCCTCCGACTTGCCAGCGTAAACGGCGTAAAAGGGATAAAATTCAGCCGGAAAGGAACGACATCGGAACATTATCCCTCACTGCTGGCGTAAAGGAACGGAACATATCCCTCAGCTGAACGAACGACAGGACAGGTTACACCGGACCGTTATCCTCCGACTGCTAGCGTAAACGGCGTAAAAGGGATAAAATTCCTCGGAAAATATCCCTCACCTGGAAAGGAACGACATGAACGACAGGTGACACCGGACCGTTAACTGCTAGCGTAAACGGCGTAAAAAAATTTATAAAATTCCTCGGAACATATCCCTCAGCTGGAAAGGAACGACATGAACGACAGGTGACACCGGACCGTTATCCTCCGACTTGCTAGCGTAAACGGCGTAAAAAGGATAAAATTCAGCTTGGAACATATCCTCACCTGGAAAGGAACGACATGAACGACAGGTGACACCGACCGTTATCCTCCGACTGCTAGCGTAAACGGCGTAAAATGGATAAAATTCCTCGGAACATATCCTCAGCTGAAAGGAACGACAGGTGACACCGACCGTTATCCTCCGACTTGCTAGCGTAAACGGCATAAAGGGATAAAAATTCGACCCCTTAAAGGAACGACATCGACAGGTGACACCGGACCGTTATCCTCCGACTTGCTAGCGTAAACGGCGTAAAAAAGGGATAAAAAATTCCTTGGAACATATCCCTCACCTGGAAAGGAACGACATGAACGACAGGTGACACCGACCGTTATCCTCCGACTTGCTAGCGTAAACGGCGTAAAAGGAATAAAATTCCTCGGAACATATCCCTCACCTGGAAAGGAACGACATGAACGACAGGTGACACCGGACCGTTATCCTCCGACTGCTAGCGTAAACGGCGTAAAGGGATAAATTCCTGGAACATATCCTCAGCTGGAAAGGAACGACATGAACGACAGGTTATCACCGACCGTAAACGGCTCCGAACTATCCCTCAGCTGAAAACGACATAAACGGTGGACCGTTATCCTCCGGGATAAAATTCTCTCGGAACATATCCTCACCTGGAAAGGAACGACATGAACGACAGGTGACACCGGACCGTTATCCTCCGACTGCTAGCGTAAACGGCGTAAAAAATAAAATATTCCTCGAACGACAGGTATCCCCGACTTGCTGGAAAGGAACGACAACAACGACGAGGTGACACCGACCGTTATCCTCCGACTGCTAGCGTAAACGGCGTAAACGGCGTAAAAGGGATAAAATTATCCTCGAAAAAAATATATCCCTCACCTGGAAAGGAACGACATGAACGACAGGTGACACCAGACCGTTATCCTCCGACTGCTAGCGTAACGGCGTAAAAGGAATAAAATTCCTGAAACATATCCCTCAGCTGAAAAGGAACGGAATCCTCCGACGACAACGGAAAAGGGATAAAATTTGACAGGTGACAGGTGACACCGGACCGTTATCCGGACCGTTATAAACGGTGTAAAGGGATAAAATTCGAACATATCCCTCACCTGGAAGGAACGACAAACGGCGGTGACAACCGGGAAAAGCGTAAAAGCGTCCGATAAAATTCCTCAAAATATCCCCAGCTGGAAAGGAACGACATGAACGACAGGTGACACCGGGCCGTTATCCTCCGACTTGCTAGCGTAAACGGCGTAAAAAGGGATAAAATTCATTGAACATATCCCTCACCTGGAAAGGAACGATGAACGACAGGTGACACCGGACCGTTATCCTCCGACTGCTAGCGTAAACGGCGTAAAGGGAAAAATTCGAACATATCCCTCAGCTGAAAGGAACGACATAAACGACAGGTGACACCAGACCGTTATCCTCCGACTTGCTAGGTAAACGGCGGTTAAGGGATAAAATTCCTCGGAACATATCCCTCACCTGAAAGGAACGACATGAACGACAGGTGACACCAGACCGTTATCCTCCGACTTGCTAGCGTAAACGGCGTAAAAGGGATAAAATTCGGAACATATCCCTCACCTGGAAAGGAACGACGACATGAACGACAGGTGACACCGGACCGTTATCCTCCGACTGCTAGCGTAAACGGCGTAAAAGGGATAAAATTCCTGGAAAGGAACGAACATATCCCTTATCCTCCGACACCTGGAAAGGAAACGACATGAACGACAGGTGACACCGGACCGTTATCCTCCGACTTAGCGTAAACGGCGTAAAAAGGATAAAATTCCTCGGAACATATCCCTCACCTGAAAGGAACGACATGAACGACAGGTGACACCGGACCGTTATCCTCCGACTTGCTAGCGTAAACGGCGTAAAAGGGATAAAATTCCTCGGAACATATCCCTCACCTGGAAAGGAACGACATGAACGACAGGTGACACCGGAACGTTATCCTCCGACTTGCTAGCGTAAACGGCGTAAAAGGAATAAAATTCCCTCGGAACATATCCCCACCTGGAAAGGAAACGACGAAACATGAACGACAGGTGACACCGGACCGTTATCCTCCGACTTGCGTAAACGGCGTAAAAGGGATAAAATTCGGAACATATCCCTCACCTGAAAGGAACGACATGAACGACAGGTGACACCGACCGTTATCCTCCGACTTGCTAGCGTAAACGGCGTAAAAGGGATAAAATTCCTCGGAACATATCCCTCACCTGAAAGGAACGACATAAACGACAGGTGACACCGGACCGTTATCCTCCGACTTGCTAGGCGTAAACGGCGTATCCCTCAAAAGGAACGATAAAATTTATCCTCCGACTGCTAAAGTAACATATCCCTCACCTGGAAAGGACGACATGAACGACAGGTGACACCGGACCGTTATCCTCCGACGACAGTTAGCGAAACGGCGTAAAAAAGGGATAAAATTCCTCGGAACATATCCCTCAGCTGGAAAGGAAACGACATTAACGACAGGTGACACCGACCGTTATCCTCCGACTGCTAGCGTAAACGGCGTAAAAGGGATAAAATTCCTCGGAAAATATCCCTCACCTGGAAAGGAACGACATATCCTCCGAACGACAGGGATGACACCGGACCGTTATCCTCCGACTGCTAGCGTAAACGGTGTAAAAGGGATAAAATTCCTCGAACATATCCCTCACCTGGAAGGGAACGACATGAACGACAGGTGACACCGACCGTTATCCTCCGACTTCCTCGGCTAGCGTAAACGGCGTGAAAGGTGACACCAGATAAAATTCCTAAACATATCCCTAAAATTCTCGGAACATATCTCACCTGGAAAGGAACGACATTTTAGACAGGTGACACGACCGTTATCCTTCGACTTGCTAGACATAAACGGCCGTTAAAACCTTCTTGTATAAACGGCGTAAAATTTCCTGGAACATATCCTCACCTGGAAAAGAAACGACATGAACGACAGGTGACACCGGACCGTTATCCTCCGACTGCTAGCGTAAACGGCGTAAAAGGGTTAAATTCCTCGGAACATATCCCTCAGCTGGAAAGGGAACGACCGTTATGAACGAACAGGTGACACCGACCGTTATCCTCCGACTTGCTAGCGTAAACGGCGTAAAAGGGATAAAATTCCTCGAAATATATCCCTCAGCTGAAAGGAACGACATGAACGACAGGTGACACCGGACCGTAATCCTCCGACTGCTAGCGTAAACGGCGTAAAAGGATAAAATTCCTCGGAACATATCCTCAGCTGAAAGGAACGACATGAACGACAGGTGACACCGACCGTTATCCTCCGAGTGCTAGCGTAAACGGCGTAAAAGGGATAAAATTCCTCGGAAAATATCCCCACCTGGAAAGGAACGACATGAACGACAGGTGACACCCTCAGCTGGGACCGACATCACCGGACCGACTCCGACGATAGCGTAAACGGCGTAAAGGATAAAATTCATATCTGGAACATATCCTACCTGGAAAGGAACCTCGGAACATATCCCTCAACGAAAGAGGAACAGGTGACACCGGACCGTTATCCTCCGACTGCTAGCGTAAACGGCGTAAAAGGATAAAATTCCTCGAAAATATCCCTCAGCTGGAAAGGAACGACATGAACGACAGGTGACACCGACCGTTATCCTCCGACTTGCTAGCGTAAACGGCGTAAAAGGGATAAAATTCCTCAAAAAATATCCCACACCTGGAAAGGAACGACATGAACGACAGGGACCGTGACACCGTAAAAAGGACCGTTATCCTCCGACTTGGAACGAGCGTACAACGGCCGTTATCCTCCGACTTGCTAAAAGGAAAAAATTCCTCGAACATATCCCTCACCTGGAAAAGGAACGATATGAACGACAGGTGACACCGGACCGTTATCCTCCGACTGCTAGCGTAAACGGCGTAAAAGGGATAAAATTCCTCGGTAAATCTCCCTCACCTGGAAAGGAACGACATGAATGGCAGGTGACACCGGATCGTTATCCTGCAATAACTCCCGATATATGGAACGTCGGACATTGAACAACTGCAGCCAGTTCAATAATATTAAACAAGAGATGAACAGGCTTAACATCAATCATTACAGGTGTATGTGAAACCAAATGGTCAAACAACGGTGATTTTGTCAGCGAGAAACACAGGATAATTTATACAGGTAACGAGAAGAACGACAAAGGAGTAGGACTAATACTAGATAGTTCATTTAAGAAATGCGTTCTTGGATACCACCAACTTTCCGAAAGAATTCTGGTAGTGAAGCTGAAAGGGAAGCCTTTCAACGTGTTTATTATAGTAGTGTACGCACCGACGGCACAAAGCAAGGAAGCGAGCAACTAGTCCTTGCTGGACAGTGTCAAGGCTCTATGCAAATCGCAGGAAGTCATCATTATCATAGAAGGAAATTGGATTCAATAGTGCACAACTTGTGACCAGGTAATAGCCAACACATGGTTTCAAGAACATCCGAGGCCATTATGGAGGAGTTTAAGAGGAAAAACTAAAACCCAAATTGATTATATAACCATCAATATTAGATTTAGGAATGCAATGATTCTCTAAAAAACCAACCCCAGTGCCGACTGCGGAAGTAATCACCGTTCTCTTATGTGTAAACTAACAGTGAAACTGAAGAAATTGAAGAAGCCTAACGCATCATTCAAACTACAATACAACAAACTCCTGAGCGATCCTAAAATGAAAGAAAAATATATGGACAATGTGAAAAGAAGTCACGAGGGATACAATGGAAACTCGAAATGGGACGCACTAAAAGACGCGTTTGTGGCATCAGAAAACGATATTATCCCAAAGGAGACAGGACGAAGAAGGAAAAATGAATGGGTGACTGATGTGATTCTCGACATGATGGAAAGGAGATAGAAAAGTTAGGGAACGGAGTACCGAAAATTACACAATGAAATAAGGACAAAATGTAAGCAAGCTAAAGAAGAATGGCTAAACGAAAAAACGAAAAATGTGCAAAAATAGAAAGATAGTGTACGACCAGCAAAAGAGATATGCACAAACAAATAAGGACAGAGGACATGCTCGTCAACAGGCTGCCTGAAATAAAAGGATGAAAAGCTCATATTCGAGAAGGAAAATTCCTCAACCCTGAAGCGAGTATATTGGAGAACTCTTCCACGGCGAAATGGAACAACCAGCAATACACAGAACTATTGACGGACGTGGAATTTCTGAAAATCGAAATAAAAGCCGCACTGGCCAAATTGAACAGAAACAAGGCAGCTGGGCCAGACGGAATTATAACGGAAATGCTGACAGCCTTAGATGTCTTAGACATAGACAAGATCACCGAAATAACAAATGACATCCACGACAGCGGGGATATACCGGAAGACCTCAGCAGATCTATATTCATAGTTACGCCAAAGAAACCAGGTGCAAACGAATGCTAATTCCACTGAACAATAAGTCTAATGAGCCATGTGACAAAACTCATCATCCGTATTCTGATGAATAGAGCGCGCAGCAGAATCAGCCCAGAGATAGGACAAGAACAGTGCGTGTTCGTTAAAGACACCGCAAGAAGGAACGTGATATTCATGCTCACAATGTTATCAGAAAGAGCGATACAAATGCAGAAGGACGTGTACCTATGATTCATAGACGACGCAAAGGCCTTCAACAAAGTACGCTACAAGGATCTGATGGAACTGCTCAGCAACCTTGATATATTCGTGAAAGATATCAGAATAATCAAGAACTTATACTGGCAGCAAACAGCATGCATGCGCATAGGGAACGAATTCAGTGAATATACAAAAGTAGAAAGAGGCATAAGGCAAGGATGCGTCTTCTCACCAGACATGTCCAACCTATACAGCGAGGCAATCCTGACAGAATTGGAACCCTACCGTGATTTAGCATTGACAGCCACTATCTTAACAACATAAGATACGCAGATGACACCGTACTGATAGCAGACACGGAAAAGAAATTACAAAACCCCCTACAGAAGGTAGCGAAGGAGAGTAAGAAGAAGGGACTAAGCATAAAGTACAAGAAGACAGAATGCATGGTCATCAGCAAAAGGATGTGTCTAAAATGCGATTTGCAAGTTGAGATCACATAATAAGGAAGGAAGGCCTGGAGAATCTGATACTCATGTGTCGAATCGAGGGAAAGAGAGACAAGGGAAAACAACGCGTGACATACCTGACCGGCTTGAGCAGGTAGATGACAAAACGTGGTCTAGGGGAGGAAGCAGAGGGAAGGAACTTGTTGAGAACTGCAACGGATAGGGGGGGGGAGAGCTATGATCGTCTACGTCCTGAAGGAACACGATACATAAAAAGAAAAAGAAAGATATAGACTGCTCGCCTTCGGTGCTTGATCAGGGAATAATGAACTGAACTATGTACGCCAAGTTTACATGGCCTTGTGGGTGATGACTTATTTTCTACGCTAGTTTCTTCACATACACAAAGTTGCAAGCATATTCAATATGTCCTTTGAGTGTTACATTTTCCAAGCCTTCTTTCCTTATTATATATCCCAGAAATTTCAGCTCTCTCTTCCTGATTGTGACTAAAAGATTTTGAAGTTTCCATTCTCCTTAAAATGTTATCGAGGCTCATATGTTCTGTCTAAGATACTCTCAGAATTCGTCAGTAGATTAGTGTAAACGCTTTAAGTAAGTGGGTGACAGAACGTGGTCTGTGGAAGGTGGCCGAGAGCTTGTTGAGAGTTGCAAGGGATAGAGGGAGGTGGAGAGGCATGATAATCTATGATCTGAAAGTACCTGGCACATGAAAAGAAAGAAGTCCTGATATGCCAATAAATAAAAACAAGCAACCAATCAATCACCCAATTAACAAAGAACTAATTAAAGCATTAAATTAGCAATTATGTTTCACCAGAACATTAAAATGGAAAGGCTGAAATTTTCGTGGACAATGCGTATCATCAATGAATATAAAGAAAGAGAGAGAGAAAGAAAGAGTGAGTTGTGAGAAAGAGAGAAAGACAGGGAGACAGGGAAGGAGAAAAGAGAGAGAGGAAAAATGTGGGGAGAGAAAGTGATAGAAGGAGATAAAAAGAGAAAAGTGGAGAGAGAGAGAGAGAAAAAGAGAAAAAAGTTGCAAGCATATTCAATATGTCCTGTGAGTGTTATATTTCCCAGGCCCTCTTTCCTTATTATATATCTCAGAAATTTCAGCTCTCTCTTCCTGATTTTGACTAAAAGTTTCTATTCCATATTAAAAACATACCTGCTGAAATAAATTTATTATTGGATTTGTGTTAAGTTTTTTCTTTTGAGATATATATATATATATATATATATATATATATATAAGAGAGAGATCAGAGAGATGTGAGAAATCAAACCATTCCTAAAGGTATTTCTGCGTGAGTGAGCGTAACGAACTCGACTGGAATTCGAACTCCGTATTACGATATTTCATTCCGAGTTCATATCCACCATTTCACCACCAGCACATGAAATTCTTGCGTAAGGCAAACATCAGGGAGAATCCACTTAATTACATTCCTTTAATTGCTGATTCGTCAATTCACGGATCAATGAAAAGGCACCGTCATATCCTTGTTTTTGCGGGATATGTAATTGTTAACCGACTCTGTCAAATATATCTTATTTTAGAAATACTATATATTTTTAACAACACGTGTGACTGTTTTTTTTTTTTAGTTGGGATAATTTTCCTTCATAATCCTTAATCATAATTTATTCTCGTCTATTTTTTTTGCAATGATGTTTATTGTGTAGAAGCCCAAGAGCCACTCGAGGTAGAGGGTTGCAGAGTAAGAAGTCGACCCAAACAAAGTGATAATGTCACCAAGACGAAAGCGGGTCACCTGAAGTGAAAGAGAATGAGATATCTTTAGAATGAACAAGAAAGCCAAACCAAAAGCGGAAATAAAAGATAAACAATACTTTCGCCCCGGCCACTTAACCTCCGGCGTCTTACTCTCGGGGTTGAGGTGTCTACTCGGTCCTAACCGAACTTAAGGGAGTGGCCATAGGTCCCCTGAACATCCGTAGGTTATTCGTCCGGTCCGCTGGATTAATCCTGCTTCCTGCCCACGTTGTGATGTGTTTGATCCAGAAAGCAGAAGTGATGACCGCCCATTCACGGTTGACTGAAGGTGTAGAGACGGCTGGGGAGTCAGCGCTAAGAAATTTAGAATGCAGCAAAAAAAAAAAAAAAAAATTAATATCTGCAGAAAGCAATGGTTGAATTGGTCTTTTATATAACAGAAAAGAATAGTAGAAAAGCGAAACGGGTTACAGAAAAAAAACAAAAAAACAAAAAAACTCTGGATTCTAGACAGAGAGAGAGAGAGAGAGAAAGAGAGAGAGAGAGAAAGAGAGAGAGAGTGTGTGTGCGTATGTGATTATCTTGTTAAATCGTCTCAGAACGATATATGACTCTTGCGATGGAGGTATAAAGATTTCTGTGCGGGGCTTAAAGTTATAGTGGCGTTTCTCCTCCCAACGCTCACCCGGGCCAATTCTCTCTTCTCTCTTCAAGAATTTCCCCCCGTCTGCCTTTATCAGCATAACTACGCGTTTATATAGATAAACCTGGCTGATTATAACTGACCCTCGGCCCTACTACTTCGCACGCGATTATCACGGGGCTCTGGCTGCTTCAACCAAAATCATGTGAATTCCAAAGTTGCTCCTAGCTTGCTCAGCTCTATTTCAATTTTTAATCGATAAAAATTATTTCGACCATTTTCATTGTCTAGTGATGACCCAGATTCAATGGGTACAACTTTTGCCTTATATTAAATTTCTCCATCAGTAAACAAAACGCTCTGATTTAATTTCGCTATTCAAATCTACTCCAATTTCACTAAAAAATATACGTGCGTGTGTGTGTTTCTCAGACTGTCTCTCTGTCACACCTCTGCACCTGTTCAAAACATCGGGGAGGAGTGTGAACCGGACGATAATAAAGCTATCTACTCTTATTGAGGAAAACATGTAAATAAATTTAAAATAAAAGTTCAGAATTTTAGTCGGAGACGTTTGAATTATAGTGTAGACTTTAGAAGGAACTAGAAACCCAATTTTAAACAGGAAACAAGGATATACAATGTAACATTAATTCTTGGCTAAACATCATTGATACTTTGCAAACATTGTGCAGATGAATCTGAAAACACCTAATAAAAAAGGGGGTATAACAATTTGCCAAAAATGTTTAGTGGTGGTGATAATTTTGATGAAAATGCAAGATTCCGATGGCTTTATGGAGGTGCAGATCTTGCCAAACATATTCTTCAAGTCGAGTCACGTGTTTCCGTCAAGCACCCCTATGGATGTCATGACGTCAGACCTGCCAACCGGACATGTGTTGCGAACGCTTGTATTCGTTCGACTAGAAGCATGCGCAACACATGTCCAGACTTTGTGACAGCCTCCCCTCTGAGAATATAAAAAGAAAGTAAAGAAGAGTCTTAAATGAAATAAAATAAAAACTGTGAATGAAAATTAAAAGGGGAGAAAAAAACAACAGATCCGATAAAATGCAAAAAGTAAACAAAAACAAGACGAAAAGTCAACACACCTCCTCGACCCATTCCTGTGAAAAGTGGCATGTTTGAATAATAATGAAATACCATGAAGGTATCGAAAAGTAGAGAGATTGAAAAAGCGGAAAATGGTTTTGGAAACAAGAAGAAAAAAAGAAAAAATGATTTTCATCCAGACGAAATAAAAAATCTCCCGCTGCGTCGGCCATTTTGTCACTAACATTAAGCAGAATCCTTGAAGCTCGATTTTCTTTGTGGCGTCAGACGTTTTCATCTAATCTATTTTCTCACCTCTCCCTTCTCTTTTGTGAATTGGTTGTTTTGACTGGCCTTTATTTCTCTCTCCCATCATCCGTTTCTTACATTCGTTCTTCCAATATCTATTTATCTATCTATGTATCTATCAATATTTTTTTATATAATCGAGTTCACCCCAAGCAAGGGAGAAAAGCCACTGAGATACAAGGGGTCACTGCGTGTAAAAGAGAAACAAAAAGTTTGCTAAAAGAGTGAGAACAAAAGAAGGATTATCAGAACAACGGATAGCGATTGACATTGCACTAAAATTTTTGAAGAATAAAGTTGGCTGGAAAGCTTGTAGCTGGAAGAGAGTTCCATAAGAGAAAAGTACGAGAAATGTAAATGTTAACATAGAATATAGTTACATTTGTTGCGTGCCGGTGTATGCTTTGAGAGATAAACAAGTGTGTCTCCCGGAATGCCGGCAACAATTATGACAGATTCGGGATGTGAGTCCAGGTAACTAAATAAAAGAAATGACAAAAAGCAATATATAAGTACAACAAATGATAATGTATTAACAATAAAAGGTTACAAGTGACAATGACAAAGATGTGTGTATCGAATGAATGCGGAAACCTTTTTGGTCCAAAGTATGCGTAGTGAGTCAATGTGCATGAGTACGTGTGTGTGTATGTTCAAACGTTTCCCAAAGGGAAGCGCTTTCTCCACGAGAGCCTTACATGTTTACGTGTAAAGGGAAAAAGTAAAAAGAGGGCGATAAAAAAATATCGCCGAATATTTATAGTCCCGAAAGCGTCTCCTCGTAGCGGTTTCGAAAATTATAATACTTCTCTCCAGATGAGGAGAACATTTTCATGTCCATATGAAAAGTTGTTTCTGTCCTCGTGAGCTGAAAAGAAAAGATGCCGGAAGTATGGTTGAGATGCGTGATTCGACGAAATGTATTCATACTCTTATCAGGGTGCTGTCTTATTTTCTAGTTGAATGTAGCACGCTCTGGAAAATGCATCCGTAGTATAACTTGTTCAGCGTTTGCTTTTAAAATTCGTCCTTTCCAATGTTTCACGTTGAATTGGTTTTCTTGTCTCGTTATATTTGTTTCCAGGTTTGTTAAAAGGGTTTTGTTTGAGAAATAAACCATTTATTTGCTATACCGGGATAAAGTTGACGCACAAAATTCAGTAGAAGCAGATTTGTGGCAAAGCTGAGCTATACACTATTTACATTTGGACTGTTGTCCTCATCTTTTTCGACATATTTATTACAACGTATCGGCCGTTTTACGCTCCGGTGGTTGGAATGTCGAAGAAGGCCGTTGCGTACAACGGCCGAGACGTTGTAATAAATATGGCGACAAAAATGAGGACAATAGTCCGAATAATGTAAATAGTTTACATAATACCTCATCTCAAATATATAGACAGAAACTGAACGGCTGAAACCTTGTAATAAATATGGCGGCAAAGATGAGGACAATAGTCCGTATAATGTAAATAGTGTACATAATACCTCATCTCAGAAATATAGACAGAAAGCTGAGCTGATGTAAATTTTAACCAATCACATATTTTAGTGCAAAATCAACTTTTCCCGCGGTTTCGCTGTAGCTTTAAAAGAGGCGACTTTTTCACAAGCCGCCAGTAGAGTCCACTAAATTTCAGCTGTCAACAAAAACCTATGACTTTACTCACAACATTTCAAACGCACACACAGACACAGCATTTTGTAAGACATATATACATATCTCTCTGTGACTCAGCCAAGTTAAATTAGCCAAGATTCTGTTGATTTCTCTAACACAACACAGAGTCTGATCAATTGTATTCTTGTGTTATCTATTCTAAAAGCAGACTTGTTCTAACATTGATTCCTGAATATTTCACTCACAGGGAGAACTTTCTTTCGAACAATCAATTTCAAATCAAAATACAGTAAAAGGGAGGCAACTTCATTTCGCTTAATCTATACATTAAATACAAATTATTATATATAGTGATCTTGTATGTTATTCCAATATATACTTGTTGATTCACATTTGTAGTTTTGTTGTTTTCTTGAATCATTAATAATACAAAAAAGTATATGCGCTAATGAAGACGCCATAACAAAATCATTTGTTTGACCTGTTGTGCTAAATAATGACCGTAGAACGGCGATCCTGGATTTGCTATAAAAAGTATCGGAAATAAATGAAATAAACCCCAGTCAAAAAGTAATAATACAGGATTTTACATAATCTAATAAAATCGGCTAATTTAAAATTTAATGCGATAAATTTCAACCGACAGATCGATTAATGAATGATAAATGTTTTGATAACGGATAATATTAACGTTGAAGAGAAGAGAGGAAGAGAACAATATTTTGCCAGCCTTTTCTGTCCTCTGTGAGTTTTCGCATTTTTTGCAGATCTTCCTTGATTGTAAACTTCCCCAGAGAAAAAGTTGGATCTTTCTGCGTGGTTCTTTGAATGTCTCAGTTCAACGTTGTGATTATGGTGGTTCTTGGATGACCTCTGAACTTTTTGAAGTCAGTCTTTTCAAAGTAAAACTCCATGGCTTTGCGAAATGGGCATTCTGGATCCATTCGTAAAATATGGCCAAGAAGTTTCTGAAGTCAGTCTTTTCAAAGTAAAAATCCATAGATATGTTAGCTGAGCATCCTGGATCGATTCCACATTGATTTCAAAATGAACAATTACAAATGAATTCTTGACATCTGTTTTACAATTTGTTTTTAGAGATATTAGGTTTTTTTTTCCCCTATCAGATTTCGCACTTATCGTCTATATCCGAATATTGTCTTTCTCAATATGCAACGTCTTAAATAAGTAGTTATTGCGTAGCAGCGACTGTAGCAGCCATTACCTACTCCGCTAAAG
Source organism: Acanthosepion pharaonis (assembly GCA_903632075.3). NCBI lineage: Eukaryota > Metazoa > Mollusca > Cephalopoda > Sepiida > Sepiidae > Acanthosepion > Acanthosepion pharaonis. The sequence continues at coordinate 59,009 of CAHIKZ030000018.1, read as the reverse complement.
ACTTCTGGAATTGTAAAAATTCTTGAACGATGAAAAATATATTATTTAAATCTGTTGTCATTCAATGAATTTCAAAACTTGCAACCGTAAATGTTTCTGATAGACAGCTGAGACTAATGTTTCCAAAGAATGCTTGCCAGAAGGGGGCGCTGATGACTTAATTGACATTCATAAACAAGTCAACGGTTTTTAAGTAGTACATTTATATAACGTTACTCTCGCTGAAATTCGAGTGTCAAGTGAACGCATTGATTGGAACGCCCGTTTTACGGCACCAGGTCATCCATGAAAAGCGCTGGTAAAATAAAATGCTATTCGAGTAAAAACGAATTCATACAATGCCAACAAAAAAAAAAACACACTTGGATTGATAGGAAGATTAACGCAGAATCTGTGGAGACAACGCCTTCACCAAATACTCTTTGCATTTGGCAGTAAATGTAGGTTGCAACAGAGAGAATATCTTTAAAAGACAGAGAAAAGCTTGCAAAGAAAGATGTGGGAGTCATTTAGAAGACACCTTTAGAAATAAAATTTAAACAAAATAATTTTTATTTTTATGAAAAAGTTCTCAGGCCGAACAATTATTCAAAATAATCTGCCTAAATGAAATGAAAATATAACACACACACACTGTTATGGGATCTTACCCATAATAATAATAATGGACTATATATATATATATATATATATATATATATCAAACGATACCCGGACGAAACAATAATGATAGTCCGTCTTTGTTGCATGAAAAATCTCAAAGCAACGATAAACTCGTGTACACGAGACGCGGAAGCGAAAATTGAATCGCAGCTCGTGACGTCACACATGACCACGCGAAAGTGAAAACGAGAAATATTAAGAATTGACTTTACATTTGAATGATAACTCTAACATTTTTAGCCATTTAAAACATGCCTGGCCGCGTACATAAATCCCCGTTGAAAATACAACCATACTTAAACATGAAAATAATAAACAAAAACTAAAAATTCTTGAAGTTATAGTCTTAAAACAGTTGAAACCTAACCTGAACAAAATAAACTACGAAATCTCCACAAATATCCTTATATATATATATATATATATATATATATATATATATATATATATATATATAATACGGGACAAAAAATAAAACTAAAATACAAAGGAAAACAAGGTTGTATTATTGTGGATACATTCATTGAACTTTTTCTGTGACCACCATAAAATTTATCAGGTGTCATATGACCAAAAGAGGTCACTGGTAAATTTTAAGAACCACTGATTTAAACGGGCACTGGGAGGATATGGGTTAAGAATCTCTTCAAGTGCACTTTGAAACAAAGAATTACTAAATTCAAGCAGCTGCGCCAGAATCAAACCGTCTTAGTTTATCCTTTCCTTTGACCTCTATTTCATAGGTGCCAAGAAGATATTCTCAAATGACCTGCCTTGTTGCTTAGATAGACGCGTATTTCTCATGTGTCAGATGTCGGGGTTCGATCTCAAGTAAAAGACACAATTTAAAAAATGTTAATTTTCAACACTCTTTCTTTTATCTGACTTTGAGCCCTACGAAGGTGATGTGAGGGAAAATATTTCCCTACAACTTTGGACTCGGCAGTCGGACAAAAGACATAAAAATTCTCCGACATCAAGAGGAGTAGCAGTAGCAGCAGTAGATTTTTCTGAAAACAGTTAGTCATTCACGGCTAAACATTCTTTTCCTTAGTTTCTATTCTACATTATGTTTCCGTGGACCAAAAGGTAATAAACTTGTTAAACCAATTCCGGTTTTCTACTGTTGTTTTTGTTAACTCAGAAAATGTTATCAAATGGCGGCACCATAAATCGGAGACTGTTGTAAAAAAGAAAGAAACTCGAAATCCTGACCTGTCAGTCCTGTTGGCGGGAAAAACGAAAAGGAAAAATTGCTAGATTGTTGATGTGGATGTATCAGCTGGTCATAGGATACAACTGAAAAAAAAAATAAAGAAAATTAGAACATTACTAGTGCCTTGCTTGGAGGTTACGAATATTATGGTTAAGGTTGAAATTTTAATACATTTGAGCACTTGGAACAATCTCGAAGACACTAAGGATGAGATTAAATGAATTCGATATTCGAAGAAGAATTTAAACCCACCAGACCACGGATTGTCGATGATACCGAGGAAGGTGCTGAAGACTGGGTGAAACTTCCTAATTCACAGTCTTTCACGATAAACCCTATATATGCAGATGCATGAAATAATAATAATAATAATAATAATACGCTCTTTAGCTCTAGAGGGCGTCGTCAGTGATGTTATTAATTGGGTCATTGGGCAGTTTCGGGTCTTTCAAACCTCATACTCCTCTCACCAAATCGACCCCATCAGAGCTGATCAGTCTCTGATGCGTCCCCCATCTAAATTAACAGCCTGCAGACATTGACTTATATTATAGGCATACTATATCCCTCTGTCCCGCATTTGAGTGGAAGTTGACCAACAGTCAATCGTAATGATGTGAGCTCTATTTAAGTTGTTTACGGGGGGGGATTTTTTACTTTTTCTTTTTTTTATGTGGATAATCGTCGGATACTCGGAAGGTAATTATGTGTTTTCCGTTTTGTTTTTTTTTTACTTTTTTCAAGTTTCATCTTCCTAACTGATAGTTACTGTTAGTAAAGGAAAAAAATAATAAATAAATAAAATGCAACCTTAAAATGATTAGAAATTTACATTGTTTTTACGATTAAAATCATAAATTACGACTTAATCAGCGTGTTAAATAATTAGAAGAAGAAGAAGAAGAAGAAGAAGAAGAAGAAGAAGAAGAAGCGTTATGAAGAAGCGAAGAGATTTGCTTTAGGGATAACCACAAGACACTACTTATGAACCTGAAAACAAAAGCAACAACAACAACAACAACAATAATAATAATAATAATAATAATAATAAAGAGAAGAAAAAGTGGAAATAAACCATAATAAATTACTGGAGCGACAAAAAACATAAAAAAGAAATCAAAAACAAATGCAATGTACCAAATGCAGAAACGATGGTAAGATACTCTGCCCGTACGAAACAATGCACCCTGTACCCATCAGTGGCTACGCAGTGCAGAGTTAAAAGATGAAACCTAAGGCTGCAGAGGACCAATGCTTGTTAACTGGAAATTACCAAGTAAATCATATAAAAAAATTGTGTTAACCCAAAATAAATATCAAGAAACAATTGATAATCTTGCATCAGGTTTCACGGTGTTAGCATCTATTGAATATTTAACATGATAGAATGGGCCAATATGTGCACTGGAAAATATGCAACTTTTAAGGGAAAGAAACTGCAAGAAATTGGTATGAACATCACCCAGACCCGGTTACAGAGATAGAACCTGTAACAATTTATAGGAATTTACAATACACACAGGACAATCAAAGCAAATCATTTAGACATCGTGATCAAAGATCACAAAAAACAGAATGTGCTTTCTTATTGACATGGCAGTCCCTGCAGATTGTAATATATCTGACAAGCTTCTAAAAAGTATCAAAATACAAGAAATGTGGCACAGGAGGGTATCAATAATTTCACTTGTATTTGGAGCCCTTGGTTTGATTGGAAAACGTTCTAATAGATCATTAAAGGGATCCCTTAAAGAAATACCAAAAAACTGTACTCACAAATACAGTCTATACATTACGAAGGGCTTTATCTATGTAAAATGTGTGTGATCTTAGGGTTTTTTGTTGTTTTTCTCAAAAACTGCTCAGTGAAAAATTTCATGATACCATTACTAACATTAGATCTCTGGTTGGGAAGAGGAAAGAAATGCCTATACACCGGAAATGAAAGGATATAAAATAATAAAAATAAAATGCATTCGTTGATAATAAAACAAAACAAAACAAAAAAACACCTTTACGACGTACCTTTGGGTAATAAAACTAAACAAGCGAGAAGCGTAAAAAAAAGATGCCGCCAACTGAAAAAGAAAAATCAATAAAAAAAATACAGCAAAACAAATCTGCCTTAAAGCACACTGGGGAAATAGGGGACAAAACCTTTGAACGGCAGCGATCCTGGTGTAGATCAAACTCTTACATATGGAAAGGTCTAGTTTGAACTCATTAACTGAACGGTTCATAAATATTTCCCAGGATCGGTGCCTTCCAAGCAGGAACTACTAAAGTAAAATCCTGAAATTTTACGACAGTCCATGCTGCCGCGTATGTGGAGAACATCCTGAGAAAATTAACAACAAAATATCTGGGTCTGTCCGATTGGTGCTAATAGAGTACTTGAAGGGTTGCAAAATGCATACATCGGTCAGTATGTCGCACATACAACATCTCTGACAAAGAAAATTGTTGGGAATATGAGCCACCAGAATTTGTACAGAGGTTGCAATCTGCTGTAATTTAAGCGTACAGACTGATATGAAAATCCAGGCAAACGCCATTTTTTTTCTGATACATGTTCAACCCCAGCCGACAAAAACACAACTTTGAAAACATTTGAGAAACTAAATAATCTTGAAATAATAATCAGTAAAATGTGGTTATCTCAAGATAAGGGCATTGTGATTGATATCAAAATGGGGAAATTTTTCCTGGAAGCCCTAAAATATATGAATTCCAAAAAAGAAAATCACAATTATGGGGACGTCTGACCTGCGTAGATTTCTCTCTGTGCATGTGACCCTTACAATGGTATTTTTTTCTGATGAAACCTTGTCTATTTACATATATTAGGGCAAAAATCTGTTGCCCCCTTGAAGTCTCTGGTGCACCTTGAACTATAAAAAAAGACTTACGGCCACATTGAAACAGCGGTTCCCGTACGATCAACCAAGTTAAAGAACGTCAAGCGTGGTCAGCATCAAGTATTGTAGGGTGGGATGTGCGGCTGGTGTAATGGTCGGCATTTTTAATCATGGTGTTGAGCTCCAATCTCCGTTGGGTTCATTAGACTTGCTTGCGCGCAAAAAACCTTGAAAAAAGTATGAATACGCTTCGTGTCCCTCCAGCTATGGGTTAATTAGTAAAACTTGTATTACTAAACAATTATTATCTAAAAAAATTCTTACAATCTAAAAATATTTTTTGGCTGCTAAGGGTTGATAAATAGCAGAAAACGGATTAATCAGTCAACTGAATCAGTCAATTAAAAGGCAAAAGCAAAAGCAAAAAATAATAATAATAATAATAATAATGCACAGAGAGAACAGTCAAAGCTAATTGTTCACATATCGTTATTAGAGACCTTAAACAAAAACAATTGCCTCCTAATTGATATGCTAGTCATAGCAGACTGCAATGTATCTTTGAAGATCTTCCAAAAGCTATCAAAATTCAAGAACCTTGAAATCGAAATCTCAAAAATGTTGTACATGAGTACATCAACAATCCCTGTTGTAGTTGGAGCCTTCGAACTGACTGGAAAAGATTCCGTTAGACTCATTGAAGGGGTTCTTGGTAGCCTATGTCTTAAAGAAATGCAAAAAAATGTTCTCACAAGTACTTCGCACACATTACGAAGGGCTCTATCAGTGTAAATTATGTGTATATTTTTTAATTGCTCTGTGGAAAGTGTCATGATGCCATTTCTAACCTTAGATCTTTGGGTGGGACCCTGAAAGAAATGTGTACACGCCAGAAATCAAAGGAAATAATAATAATAATAATAATAATAATAATAATAATAATAATAATAATAATAAACAGTACAGCCCACACCTTCCGAAGGACTTTATCTATGTAAATTCGGCGTGTGTGTGTTTTTTAGTTGCTCTGTGGAAAATGTCATGATACCATTTCTGACCTTAGGTCTTTGGACCGAACCCGAAAAGAAATGTGTATATACCAGAAACCAAAGGAAATGAAATAATAATAATAATAATAATAATAATAATAATAATAATAATAAAGAACTCTGCATGAGAAAATTTGAGGAGATTTCGATCCTAAGCTATCATTCCCATACACTATTAATAGGGATATGAGATTTTTTGCTGTCGCTTGACCCCAAAGTGTAAAACCCAAGAAATCTTTACTTTGAATAAGCTGATTCCAATAAAGTAGCATCAGGCTGAAGAATTTATAAAAGAGAGTTTTTTTTGTCGTTTCGAAACAAAGAAATAGAAGGACAATTCCGGATAATGGAGTAGGATGAAAATGTAAGAGTGAGAGGTAATAAGAAAGAGAGATAGAGAGAAAGAGAATGAGAAAGAGTGTGGGAGAAGGTGAGAGAAAGACAAAGGATGAAATAGAGAGAGAGAGAGAGAGAGATTGTGTGTGTGAGAGAAAAAGAAAGAGAGAAATAGAAAGAGAGAGATTAAGTGAAGAAAAAATGAACATGGCTTTGTGCAACACTGGATCTAGGTTTCGTAAACTAGGTGAGGAGCTTGTTGAAATAGAAGAGTAAAGAGGAACAACAAAGGATAGGAAATTGTGGAGAGACATGATCGTACACATCCTGACGAGACACGGCTCATAGAAGAATAATATATTTGTGGTTTGTGTTGTGGATAAAGTAGTTACGTGTTTATCGCAAAGGTTAGTGTTTGAAACAAGTTAAAAGGAAATTGAATTTCAAATGTTGATTTTCTAGGTATGCATGCTGGCGCAACATAATCTTCTTATGTTCATTTTTCTCACGATTTAGCTTTGTTCAGTTCCTAAGTAAGTCTGGTAAATAACAAAAGAAAATGGACAGAGGAATAAAAGTAAACAGATTTAGTAAAGCTATGTTTCATTAGAAATCTGGCGCAATATATTCTTCCTTTGCGCCTGTTGTCCTCAGAGTTGGCAGTGTTGCGTATTTAGGTAAGCTCCGAAAGTATTGAGAATCAGAAGGGAAATATGTCAACATATGAGAAAGAAATTTCGGAAGAAAAAATGTTGGAGCAGTTATTGAGGCTGAAGCCATCCAGATGGAGAAGGGGGTTGGGAAAACTGAATTCTTTGGAAACAGCAGAGAATGGAATGGAGAATGGATGTCATGAGATACGTTTGTTGATTAAAAAAAAAATTCTTTCTTGATTTTTTTTCCCCCTTAAATCTTTTTTTTTTTTTAAATTTTAACGTTTTTTTCTTTCGCTTGTTCTCTTGTTTCCTTCCATTCATTGCATCGCTTACTTTCTTTTTCTTTCTTTCTTATTTCTTTCTTTCATTCTTTCTTTATTTATTTATTTACTTCTTTCTTTCTTTCATTTCATTTTTCCATATCTTTCTTCTTAACTGCCTTTCTATATTTCCCATTAAGCTCTTCTTCTTCTTCTTCTTCTTCTTCTTCTTCTTCTTCTTCCTTTTTTCTTTCTTTTCTAGTTCCTTTTTATGCAATTTATTTTAATACTTTTCTTCATTTATTCTTTCTTTCTTTCTTTATTTCTTTCTTTCTTTCTTTCTTTCTTTCTTTCTTTCTTTAAATGCTTTTTCTTTTTCTTTTAACTGCATTTTCCATTCCTTTTCTTCTTAACTTCCTTTCTATATTTTCTTCTTCTTCTTCTTCTTCTTCTTCTTCTTCTTCTTCTTCTTCTTCTTCTTCTTTTTTTATGCTTCAATTTATTTTAATACTTTTCTTCATTCGAACTTTATTCTTTCTTTCTTTCTTTCTTTCTTTCTTTAAATGCATTTTTCCATTCCTTTCTTCTTAACTGCCTTTCTATATTTCCCATTAATTTCTTCTTCTTCTTCTTCTTCTTCTTCTTCTTCTTCTTCTTCTTCTTCTTCTTCTTCTTCTAGTTTCTTTTTTATTCTTCAATTTATTTTAATCATTTTCATCACTCGAATTGTTATTCTTTCTTTCTTTCTTTCTTTTTCTAACTTCGATGCCTTTTCCATCTATCTATCTATCTATCTATCTATCTATCTATCTAGCTAGCTAGCTAGCTAGCTAGCTAGCTATCTAAATTTTTATTTTCCTACTTCTTTCATTCTTTTCTTCCTTATTCTCGCGAGAATAATTTCCTGACAAAGATTTTAGCAAACAATAAATAAAATTCTTTAAAAATCAAAACCTAGAATGTATCTAAAAGGAACGCTCTCCTGATGATCTGTGCCTGTTAAATAAGATCAAATTACAAACACGACTAAAAAAAAAAAAAATATGGGAAAGAAATTGATGAAGTCGATGAAATAAAAGCAGCCTTCGGATATTACAAAAATAAAAGTCGGAAAATTGAAAAAAAAAAATCCCCGAAATAAAGAATAGTCTTGGTTGCCCAGTTCAAACGGAAGGGCTCGAATTTAAGAAGCGAAAGTAGACGAAATGAATAAACTTCTTCGAGGGGGGGGGCAGGTAAAAGCGAGGTAGATGCGAACAGCTGGTGGACGGAAACACCAAACAGCTTTTACCTTAATGGCATTTTATTTTTTGGTCGGTGGAAGGAAAGAAAAAGACGAAATTACTATTGCGTTAGAATAGAGAGTGTTACCACATCATCTGGGAATTGTTTTAAATTGTTTGATCTCCTTACATTATGAATGAATACTCATCTATGCAATTCGTGATATCTCAAACGGGATGTATTAAACACTTTATTCATTCATTCTATGGTTCACAGAGATGAATGTGCGCAAATTGAGCTAGGTTTCGACAGTTTAATATCAGCAGTTCATTTTTGACAATATACATATATATATATATATATAAAAAGAAATATGTTGTAGTGGTTCCAACGAGAGAAAAGTATGTATATTAAAAAGAAGAGGGTTTTTGGTTGTAATGCCGCAAACGTTTTTTTCACGTTGGTAATGTGGATTTATTGAGAAAAAATATTATACTTTGTTTTTACATAATTTCACGACACGTGTTTCTGGTCTGGTCTCTGTTTCTATTTTAGCGTCTTCAGGTGAAAGTGGAGATTTTATATATATATTGTAACATATTATTAAAATAATTAATTTTTATTCATGTTCAATGTGGAATATTCTCGATATGAGATATATTCTGTTTATATATTGGCAATCCGAATTTTCTTTCTAGAATTGTCAATGAAGAATTCAAAATGAAAACAGAAAAACAACTCCGCGTGAAGGATCATAAAACAATTAAGATTTGTCCAGCTAATACATAAAGTTATCGCCATTTAATCTTTTAATGTTTTAGTGACCTCTAATATGTATACTCTTGGATCTGTTTTAAGCCTTTTTATTATATTTTGGCGTGTTCCTGTCAGCATGCATATGTGTATATATATATATATATATTTATATATATATATATATATTGTAATAACTTTTTTGAAAAGGATACATATATATATATATATATATATATAACATATAATATATTTTTTGAAAAGTATATATATATATATATATAGATTTTGGCTCTTTTGATTGTAATTTGGTCCTCTGCTGGCGGTGATTTCTTTTTGCAAGACTGCTGCCGATAGGCAACAATAAACTGCATAAGAACTTAAAATTGATCGCTGCGTTTAAGTATTACATTAATATTTATGCTTTACCTTTTAAAAGTCTAACGATAATTCTTCTGCCGCCACAATTTAAAGACAATCTGATGTCTTGATTGGCCTTCTGTCTGTTTAGATCCCTTACATTCCGTACAAACAATTTTGGCTCTTTGATTGTATTTGGTCCTCTGCTTTTTATTTCAAGACTGCTGCCGAAAATTAAACTGTGGGTGAATTTCACTGGATTTTGCAATTCTTTCAGATTATTCCCAAATTTATTTCCAATTTATAAGAAGCTGTTATAGTACAAAAAAACTCGTCGCAAAAAATCACCTAAATAGTAATGAAAACTTGGGAATCCAAAATTTCTGTAACGTGAGCTACTGAAAGTTAGAGAGTTGTGTCCCTTTAATTGAAAAAATGTGATAACATGACACACGGATATTCGCATTTATTATATAGATTGAATAGGATAACTCTGTAGAAATGATTTACGTATATCATAGGGCTGATCAAGTCAGCTCATCAGATGGACAGTACTATAAATATCACATATTGTCTTTATCAATCGGCAGTCCCTCTCTTGTGGTCCTTTACGCCTTTCTGTAAATGAGCCTGTTCTCATCAAAGAATTTTCTTCTCCTTTAACTATGTTTTATCCTTTTCAGTCATCCATTAGCAGTATTCACCCATTTTTCCAAATTGATTTTAATAATTTGAGAGTAATTTGTCAGTTGATTCCTCAGTACACGCTTTTGGTACAAAGTGAGGACTTTTAGCTCCTTTTATCTGTCCGTACAGTAGTTGTTTTGGCTTGCGTCTATCCTCCTCTCTGTACAAATACCCGTCTAACATAACTTGTGCTTCTAGATTCCTGTTTCAATGATGGTCATGCCAGACTGTTCCAAAACTCCAGTGGACTGTGTCTTTGATATCCATTGAAGTTTGAAGATGTTTCGAAAGCAACGTGGAAGGAATCTGTCCAGGATCCTGATATGTACGTTGCCCAAGAAAAGAAAGCAGACGGGCTCTCTAAAACCAAAAAATCTTAGTACCATCTACCTCATCACGACTTTCCAGATTGTTAAAAACCCGTTTAACTTATAAAGAACAAAGGCGATTCAAAATGCTTCAAAGGTAAGAGAATATTCAGCAAGCTTCAGGTTAATATTGTCTAGCAAGATGGCTGGTCCCTGAAAATAATTATTTGGTGCGGATTATACATCACTAGCAGTAGAGCCCGGCATTGCCCGGGGATGTAACAGTAGATCAAGTATCGACCATCATAAACACTGAAAAATAAAATTAACAAAGATTGTTGTTTAAGGCTGACGGACACGCATGTCTTAATTAGTTTTTTTTTTTTTTTAGTTTTTTTTTTACGAATTAGTCAAACCCAAGCTCAAACATTGTTTTCAATCGTTATGAGTCTACCGATTGAATAGAATTTTATTATAAACAATTGTCTTGTAAATGGAACTTCTAAAGCATTCTGAATGTAAAAATAAAGAAAAAAGTGTGCAAGACAATAAGAAACACTACCTGCCAAAAAAATGTTAAGTTTAGTTGAAATCGATTGAAAAATGTAGGAAATCCGATCCCATATATAAACGAACACAGACACACACTCACAAACAACCTGGGTTTTATAATAAGTATAACTCGATATGAGTTGTCCCCCTTTCATTCTCGTGATGCCTCTTAATCGTGTTTTCAAATTGTGTTTTTGGCGCTGTTAGAACCACCGCAAGGTAATTTTACGTAGTCCTGTGAAATTTTGTTGAAATCGGTTGAAAAATGTAGGAAATCCGATCCAATATATAAACGTGCACACACACACACACACACACACACACACACACACACACACACACACACACACACACAATCTGCGTTTTATAATAAGTAAGATTACAGTCTTACCTAAGATTTTTGACCTGCAATGCTTTTTGGAATTCATAGAGATTATTAACTAATGCAAGCTGACATATATGTATAGACATAAGTTTTTACTTGATGGCTGCGATTCAATTACAAGTAATGTGATCGCTTGATTACTCCTCAATTAAAAGCAGTACGGATGTGGCTTTTTTAGTCCTGCTAGGGTCTTACAATCTCTTGGGCAGCTGCGGCAACGTTTGTTTTTACAAAGGTTTGGGGCATTCCCTTCTCTTCCTACCATAGTTCACCCCATACTAGGCCCAAGAGCCACTCAAGATAGAGAATCACCGAATGAGATTGTTGTAAGATTGTAAAAAGAGGAAGCATTAAGAAGTTCATAATAGGAAAATATTTAGGGTAGATAACGGTTGACACTGGGCATGAAAATATCACGATATGATGACATATCCGACTCTACAGGATACAAAGCAGGAAGCATAATATACGTAAGTAATAATAATAATAATAATAATAATAATAATAATAATAACAAAGTCAAAGTCTGAAGACACCGATCTATAACATTTTCTCTGCGATCATCAGACAAGTATGATTTTAATAATTTGATGATTGCGGTTGAGCATAATTTAGATGCATTACTCGCATACAACATGCGTTACGCCATTTTTTATGCCATGATTCTAAAATTTAATTCATGATTACGTAATACGCTTATTTTCTATGCCATGATTCTAAATTTAATTCATGGTTACATCATGCGCCATTGTTTATGCTATGTTTCTACTCTTTCCATTTTTACTTAAATTTAATTTATAGTTAAATAATACAGTGGTTATTTGCTTTGATGGGGTTACACTAAGTTATTGTTTAGGGAGTTTTTATCCTGCTTATATTGATCATTATCAATATAAGCAGGATAAAAACTCCCTAAACAATATAATGAGATGTAAGATCCTAAAATTGATATTTTTCCTACTTATTTTAAAATATGATAGAAATTTTCTTCCTATTTTGTTGTTTCGTTTCTTCTTGTTTTCCTATTTTTCATCTGCCATCAAACCCCAAAATACAAACAATGCCTTAATTGTAAACTTTCTTCATACTTTGTAAATGTTGTCTAGTTTTGCAAATTCTACGATCACCCCGTGCACTAGGCACGTAGCTTCTTGGTAGACATGGTTTTACTGTTTCATTGACTGACTAAGCCAGCAAAATGTGCATAATGAACAGTCATTAATTCAAACATTTCTTCGTTTCCCACTATATCAAGTAATCACATCACTCTTAAAATATTTAAGAGTTTAAATCTGTAAGTTCACCCAGGAAGTCAAGGCGTTTTCATTAAAACTTGACATTTATACTCAAAACAGTACAATTTACAAGTGTGATGTTTACATTGTAACGATTTTTTTCATTTAAATGTTGTCATTTAAAAAATATTTTGCATTTTTCAAGTTGAGCGCTAAACAATGTAAAATAACTATTTCTAGATGTTATTTTTTGAGGACTTAAGACTTAGAGGAAAAAACCTCTTAAATGTTATGAATTACAAGGTATATTAGCAGCAACGCGTAACACGACGCAAGGAATGATAAACATTTTCTTCTATGCCTCTTGATTCCTTCAGGAACATAAGGGCGCAACAACACTTCTCCAACGGACGCGGTTCCGGGGATCCTCTTCTGCTCGGGTCATGTCTTGCCGGCTGTCTTCACCTCTACGTCAACACTCCCAAGTCTATGTTGGTTGACCAAAGCCTCCGCCTACATTACTCGCTCTTTCTTTCTGCTCCTCTTGCCTTCAGTGTAATAACACTGCTACTATGCCTGTTGATTCATTGGAGGGTCATAGGGCCGAAAAAAAACACCTCTCCAACGGACGCGGTACCGGGCGATCCTCTTCTGCTCGGCCCATGTCTTGCCATATGCCTTCATCGCTCGGTCAACACTTCTACGCCAAATCTGTTTTAATCGACATACTTCTCGCTTCCCTTGCGGATTCCAGTCAAGAGTCTGCCTTGTGACACTAGTAACAGGTTTGAGGAGTGTGAGTTGGGGATACTGGCAACTCAAAGAGGCCCTTCTTTTTCTTTATGCCTCTTGATTCCTTAGGGAGTATAAGGCCACAACAGCACCTCAACAAAGGACGCGGCACCAGGCGATCCTCTTCAACTCGGTCCATGTCGTGCCGGCTGCCTTCACGTCTGTCTCAACACTTCTGCGCACAGTCTTTTATGGTTGACCGACTTGTGGATTCCAGTATTCTTGCCTGGTGATACTAGAAGCAGGCTTGCGAAGAGTGTGGCCGATCCATCCACATTTCAGTTTCTTGATGTCAGTCTCGATTGGGGCTTGTCTGGTCCGGTCCCACGGTCACTTCTGCAGTTTATTGATGCCTATCGCATCTACTCCTCCATAGCCATTGCGATGATTTCCAAACTAATTGCCAAACACAGGATGATTGCCAAACTCATTGCCAAACACGTGAGCTAGCTTAAATAATAAGGCGGCTTTTAAGCTAGTTTACAAAAGAACGTGCACTGTAATTTGGGAACAAAGAGAAAATAAAAGTTACTCTCCTTGAACCATGAAGGCAACGATAATAACTAGTATAATATATATATATATATATATATATATATATATATATATATATTATCCTCGCATAATCTAGCAACCCTGAATCTGAGCATAACGATAATCGGTCCTTGCGCTTAACTTTTCTGGAACTTTTGAATGAGCAATGGATAATTGAAATCGGACCAGTGGGAGCAGAAACGCTGCTTGGATACATACACCCATGCACAAACACACCTACATTGTACTTTATATATAAGATCGAGTGCACATGGTAATCTCTCGTTCGCCGAAACACAACCGGTTATCACACCCAACCCTATCGTCGGCTAAAGCGAGTTATGAAAATGGCCGACGCTAACATCCAGTAGGATAACTCATTATACCTACTTGGGATCAAGTTTTCCGACATGAAGTCGGGTGAAATCTAAACTCTAAATTCGCAAATTTACTTTATTGTGTCGTACCAGGCTTTTTTTTCTCGTCAGAACCTACCATGGACATTTCCAAATCTACCATTCGTCCGTACATTGAATATTACCGTTATATCATGTCTGGTGCTCCTGCTATATATCTGGATATTCTGGACAAAAGCCAAAGAAGGGTCCATAATGTTATCGGTCCTGACCTGGCATCTCGACTTTAGTCACTTTCCCACCGCCGAGATGTGTTTTCCCTGTGTCTTTTCTATAAATATTTTCATGGCATTTGTTCTTGTAAGCTCTCCTCCTTGCTACTTCGGCTTCGTACATTTAAGCTTACTACAGGATTAGCAATTAAGTCTCATGTTTTTTTTTATACTGAAATAGCAAGATGTAACCGTCAATTCTATACGAATAGTATATTTTCTCACTCTTTTCACTCTGTGGAACTCATTTCCGGTTTCATGTCTTCTTGCAATCCACATTTTTTAAAAATATATTGCTACGTCATCTCGTTCAACGAAATACAACTGGCTACCATACCGGACTCCGTCGTGAGCTAGAGAAATCACACTCTTTAGGTCCTATCACTGGATCTAACTAACGCCTTTATCCACTGACATGTATCCTTGAGACAGGGCACAAAGAGTGTGAGTTCAATACCCGGTTAAGGCAGCGATGAACTTGGAGAGGGAAATTAACAGGAGATAACTGACGTCCATTAAATATGGCGCGTGGAACTAGAACAGTGTACACCAGTGAGCGAAATAAAGGGTTCAGTTCGACATTCCAAAACCTGAAGAAGGCCAAAGCGTACAACTGCCGAAATGTTGTAATAAATATGGCAAAAAAGATGAAGACAATAGTCCGAATAATGTAAATAGTGTACATAATACCCGATCTCAGAAATATAAACAGATACTGAAAGGCCGAAACGTTGTAATAAATATGGCGACAAAGATTAGGACAATAGTCCGAATAATGTAAATAGTGTACATAATACCTTATCTCAGAAATATAGACAAATACTGAAAGGCCGAAACGTTGTAATAAATATGGCGACAAAGATGAGGACAATAGTCCGAATAATGTAAATAATGTACATAATACCTCATCTCAGAAATATAGACAGATGTTTTTCTACTTTATTGAATTACCTGGAAAATTAATTTTTACCTGCCTACCTCATCAAATTGCAAATAATCACAATGTGCAGTAAAGAAACGTCAACATACTTACTCAGAAATATATAAGTTTCCCTTTTGAATATCTTAATGTGAAACCGTAATTTATAGGCTGTCCTATCAGACCAGTACAAGTAAAATATGGTCAACGAACTGAATACCCACGTACCCTTTCAATAGTCTTTCAACACTGAGTGCACCTGTAGATTTTAATTACTAAGTGCCAGGTAGCCTTTCATTAATAAGTACCCTGATGGCATTTCATTACTGAGTATTCATTAGTTAGTGCCTTTGTAGCCTTTCATAACCTGGTAACCTTCCATCACTGCGTGTGCTTTTATCATAAGATACCCTGGTAGTTTTTTGCTATTAAGTACCCATGCAGGCTTAATCAATGAGTACCCAAGCAAACTTTTATTACTGAGTGACCCTTGTATGCTTTTATTATGGATGACCAGGTAGCCTTTTAATCGCTGAATGTTTTTGTAATCTTTCATTACTGATTGCCCTTGTAGATTTTTATTATTCGGTGCCCAGGTCGCATTTCATTACGGATTGCTTTTTTAAGCTTTTGTGTAATCTGATAGCCTTTCATGACTGACCGCCATTTTATCAATTAGTACCATTGTAGCTTATCATTGCTACTCGACTTTTTTTATCACTGAGTGCCCTTATAGACATTTATTAATGTGTGGCCTGGCAGGCATTCATAAATGTGTGGGCTTTTAGTTTTTAGTACTGAGTACGTTTGTAGGCTTACATTACTTGAAGGCTTTCATTACTCGATGTCCTGGTACCTCACAATCTCTGACTGCCCTTGAAGGCTTTCATTACTTGATGTCCTGGTACCTCTCAATCTCTGAATGAACATATAGGCTTTCATTACGATGTCCTGGTAACTGATAATCTCTGATTACCCTTGAAGGCTTTCCTTACTTGATGTCCTGGTACCTCTCAATCTCAGAGTGACTTTGAAGGCTTTCATTACTTGATATCCTGGTACCTCACAATCTCTGACTGCCCTTGAAGGCTTTTATTACTTGATGTCCTGGTACCTCTCAATCTCTGACTGCCCTTGAAAGCTTTCATTACTTGATGTCCTGGTACCTCTCAATCTCTGACTGCCCTTGAAGGCTTTCATTACTCGATGTCCTGGTACCTCACAATCTCTGAGTGCCCTTGAAGGCTTTCATTACTTGATGTCCTGGTACCTCTCAATCTCTGAGTGCCCTTGAAGGCTTTCATTACTTGATGTCCTGGTACCTCACAATCTCTGACTGCCCTTGAAGGCTTTCATTACTCGATGTCCTGGTACCTCACAATCTCTGACTGCCCTTGAAGGCTTTCATTACTTGATGTCCTGGTACCTCTCAACCTCTGAATGAACATATAGGCTTTCATTACGATGTCCTAGTAACTGATAATCTCTGATTACCCTTGTAGGCTTTCCTTACTTGATGTCCTGGTACCTCACAATCTCTGACTGCCCTTGAAGGCTTTCATTACTTGATGTCCTGGTACCTCTCAATCTCTGACTGCCCTTGAAGGCTTTCATTACTTGATGTCCTGGTAACTCTCAATCTCTGAGTGCCCTTGTAGGCTTTCATTACTTGATGTCCTGGTACCTCTCAATCTCTGAATGAACATATAGGTCCTTTCATTACGATGTCCTGGTAACTGATAATCTCTGATTGCCCTTGAAGGCTTTCCCTTACATGATGTCCTGGTACCTCTCAATCTCAGAGTGACTTTGAAGGCTTTCTATTACTTGATGTCCTGGTACCTCCCAATCTCTGACTGCCCTTGAAGGCTTTTATTACTTGATGTCCTGGTACATCTCAATCTCTGACTGCCCTTGAAAGCTTTCATTACTTGATGTCCTGGTACCTCTCAATCTCTGACTGCCCTTTGAAGGCTTTATTACTTGATGTCCTGGTACCTCTCAATCTCTGAGTGCCCTTGAAGGCTTTCATTACTTGATGTCCTGGGACCTCACAATCTCTGACTGCCCTTGAAGGCTTTCATTGCTCGATGTCCTGGTACCTCACAATCTCTGACTGCCCTTGAAGGCTTTCATTACTTGATGTCCTGGTACCTCTCAATCTCTGACTGCCCTTGAAGGCTTTCATTACTCGATGTCCTGGTACCTCACAATCTCTGAGTGCCCTTGAAGGCTTTTTTTACTTGATGGCCTGGTACCTCTCAATCTCTGACTGCCCTTGAAGGCTTTTCATTACTTGATGTCCTGGTACCTCCACAATCTCTGACTGCCCTTGAAGGCTTTTTATTACTTGATGTCCTGGTAATCCTCAATCTCTGAGTGCCCTTGAAGGCTTTCATTACTTCCTGATATCCTGGTGAACATATAGGCAATACTGTCCTGAACTGCCCTTGAAGGCTTTCACTTACTTGATGTCCTGGTACCTCACAATCTCAGAGTGACTTTTGAAGGCTTTCCATTACTTGATGTCCTGGTACCTCACAATCTCTGGAGTGCCCTTGAAGGCTTTCATTACTTGATGTCCTGGTACCTCTCAATCTCTGACTGCCCTTGAAGGCTTTCAATACTTAATTTCCTGGTACCTCTCAATTTCTGAGTGCCCTTGAAGGCTTTTTTTACTTGATGTCCTGGTACCTCTCAATCTCTGAGTGCTCTTGTAGTCATTCATTAATTGATATCCTGGTACCACTCAATCTCTGTGTGCCTTTGAAATCTCCATTAGTTTATGATGTCCATGTACCTCTCAATCTGTGAGTGAACTTGTAGGCTTTCATTACTCGATGTCCTGGTACCTCTCAATCTCTGACTGCCCTTGTAGGCTTTCATTACTCGATGTCCTGGTACCTCACAATCTCTGACTGCCCTTGAAGTCTTTCATTACGATGTCCTGGTACCTCACAATCTCTGAGTGCTCTTGTAGGCTTTCATTACTAAATGTTTTCTATCCTTGTGCTTAACTAATTGAATTCTTGAAATTCTTGGTGACAAAGAAATCGATACTAAGCTTGTGCCATTGGCCAGTATGCCTGCCTTATGTTCCATCTTTGCTGGCTGGTCGACACTTGAGAACTTTTGTCGTCATTCTCCGCTGGTACCGTAATGTGTGTGCACAGGCTGAAAAATTGTTTTTTTCGTAATATTTAGTAAGTTACAAATCAAATTTCCCTTATTTGTCATGCAGAATTCTACGTACCTCTGTCAAGTGACTAAAAAGTGTTTCAGTTTTTAGTCTTAAAATGTATGTAAATTACAAACTGTTATATTTCTTTTTTGTTTTTTGTGAAAAGGTTTCCTGTTTAAATAAATGTAGTAATTTTTATTTTTTAGATTTTCAGATGCGCCTTTCTAAATTGGTTTATTTATACAGTAGTAAGCAAATATATAGTTTTAAGTAGTTAGTTTTATAAATAACTTGTAAATTTCCATCAATATTGCAACGTTATCTTGCTCTTATGAGTCATGCGGTAAACAACAGGAAATATATTTCAATACTAGTGTAGTTATATGCACTGTGGAATAATGGGTAGGGGCTCGGATTGATGAATCAGAGAACCGAGTTCGAATTCCAGTCGGATCTATTACAATCACTTGCGTGCTAATACCCTTGGGAAAGTATGAATCCTCTTCTTCACCCGTCAGCCAGGTTAACAGCAGGACAGACCGGGTTCTATTGCCTTGGATGGCAACTGGTTTACTGCAGAAAAAAATGGCATGCGGGAAAAAATCTACCTAGTCAGTCATGTATCGAAAGATACATGATCGTCTAAGCGTCTATCGCGCATGTCACATAACTGACTTAGGGGGCACGGTGGTGGCTCGGATTGAGGAATCGGAGTTCGAATTCCAGTCGGATCCATGACATTCACTTGCGTGCTGATACCCTTGGGAAAGGTGTGAATCTTCTTCTTCTCCCTCTTAGCTATGGGTAAATAGCAGGACAGATAAGGTTCTATAGCTTTGGATGGCAACTGATCAACCGCAGAAAGAAATGGCAACCTACTGCGGGAAAAAGACTGCCTTGTCAGTCATGTATCGAAAGATACATGGCACATGCAACCTAACTGACTCAGTGATATGCAACTGACTACTATGACTAATTAGCATATATATAAGTGCCCAAGTATTAATTGTGGGGGGGGGCATAATATGATAGGGGGGATATACAACTATCGCTAGATTGAGAAAATACGAAGGAAATCACATTTCACAACAAATAGCTTTTTAATTTATTTTCTTCTTTCTTCTTTTATGCGCTGACGTAGGCGAGCATGACCCTCCACATCCTCTTGTCCCTTGAAAGTTTTCACTTTTGTTATTTCTCCCAAACCCTGTTCTACCATCCATTTACTCAAGCCCATCAAGTATGTTGCTTTCCTCTGTCCCTCTTTCTCCTCAATCTGTCCTGTGAGTATCAGATTTTCCAAGCCTTCTTTCCTCATTACGTGCTCCAGAATTTTAAACAGCCTTTTCCTGATGTTAAGTATAAGTTTCCATTCTTTCCATAATCTCGTCCTTGCTCACATGTTCGGTCCATGGCATCCTCAGCATCCTTCTGTAGAATCATATTTTTGTTCCTTCAAGCCACTTCAAGTTTGAGGGGATTTTTACTTATCTAATAAAATCCAGAATGGATATTCAAGTCTATAACAAGAAAACGAAGAACGAGTCGATGTATCTATATTTTAAATGGAGACCTGGGTTCGAATCTCACCACGGTTGAATTTTCAGGAAGTTGACTTCCTGATGTAAAATGGATTAATTCGTTCATGGGCACCAAATGATTGTTTATTTAAACTTTTATTACTTTGAGGTCAAGTTCATAGACAAATGAATGATCCATGAAATCATTATTTAAATAACAAATAACACCAAATAAGTTTGTAGAATCAGATTCCTACATTTTTTTAAAATCTTAAATTTTGTGCAAGTTAAACACATAAAGGCTCCCAACCAAATATAACAACTGATGCATTTTGATTGGTTGTAAAATATTAATTAGGTGTCGTCAACTACGTCTGAAGGTACCGACCCAAATTTTGACCTCAAGTTGACGCCATAAAATGTAAACATGTTCACGAGCCTCCCTACGTGACCAAGAGAACTTATAAAAACGAAACTTCGATGCGACTTGGTCAGTGGGCACTTAAAATATTGAACCAATTCACTTGACTTCATTGGAAATCAACACAGCAAAGGAGACGAACTAAATCTTCAACACAACAACAAACCTTGTCAACCATTTCCAGGCTTAACGCTCACTCCCACAAAATATTCCATTCCACAAGAAGTATCTCTGGTTAATGAGCGATAACTCTATAACAATCAGTGAGTCAAGAACAATACTTTTTTTTCTATTTAATCCAAAAACAAAAACAACTGTTTAATTTTCCTATAACAACTAATATAGCTAACTACACCTTCTCATTTTCACATGTACAGTACAGTAACTCAAATTCTTTCAGTAATACACGCCAAATAACTCTATTGTGTTTATCAACCTTTGCACTATATATTGTGTATTTGTTGTGTTTATGAAAAATATTTATTGTTGAACAAATTCACAATTTCTCCTACTGGATTAATTCTCTTGTTGTTGTCTTTGTTACATTTGATATTGTAAAAATTGTAGAGGGTCAGTTTTTATTTCTATTTATAACCAATACAAATTGGCTAACCCACTATAAGATAAACGCAATACTAAACATAAAATATAGACGAAAACTTAATTTAGATTTTACCTGTACAGAGGAGAGTTGATGGCGAAATTTGAAGTTGTGGGAGATGTAATTATTATTTGGGAGGGGAGACCCCTTTCATAAAAAACAAAATCAGGTCTTTCTGCGATTTCTTCTCTTTCAACACCAGACAATTTTTTTATTTGTAAAGATTGTTCGTGAACCAATTTGTTCGTGATCTGAGGTTCCACTGTAATTAAATTATACAACGTTCACTTCACAATCGCCACCTGACAGAAAAAAAAGAAGTTAAAAACACAACTGGAGTCTTCAGGAAAATGTGTTTAGATTAATTTTAACGGTTTCACAGTTCTGTGATTCTCAAAAGTTTAATTGAGATGGAGACTCGTCTGGCTGTGCCATGATCAGTTTCGCATCCTGATCTTTGTGTAACATATCCTTGTTAAATAAATTCTCCGTAAAAAGAATAATATATGACTGATATTTCATATAATTAAGTTAGTTTGTTTTGTTTTATGGCCTATCAACCTCAAAAGGTCATTTAATATCAACAATATATATATATATATATTTATTTATTAAAGAAATTTTTTATGTTTAACGTTGTTATTTATAGATACAAGTATTTAAGCAAATGCTCTGTTTATGATAAACAGTATTAAATAACATTTACCGGCCTGAATGTCCGAGAAATTTTCATAGAAAATATTCGTTCTTTGACAGGATTCGAACCTGCATCCTATACGGAACCGTCATTTACGCTGACGTGCCTTAACTATCTCTGCCACAAAGAACCTTTCGGTAGACAAGGTCGAATTTACTGCTTATAAACTTCAATCTTCCATGAATCTCGTACATTCATAACTGCTCTGGCGTATCAAATGTAAATGTAAATGACGGTTCCGTATAGGATGCAGGTTCGAATCCTGTCAAAGAACGAATATTTTCTATGAAAATTTCTCGGACATTCAGGCCGGTAAATGTTATTTAATACTGTTTATCATAAACAGAGCATTTGCTTAAATACTTGTATCTATAAATAACAACGTTAAACATAAAAAATGTCTTTAATGAATAAATTGTCGGACCTTGTCCATTTCTTAATATATATATATATATATGTGTGTGTGTGTGTATATATGAATAAATAAGTATTCTTTGTAACAAAATCACTTTGTAAAACAGATTTCATTAACACTTTTGCAAAGAGGGCTTCTGTCGAGATAATTAGACTGTTGGTATTATTCTTCCCTTTAATAAAAAAATTTATTCTCTCCATATCCAGTTTCCTTGTTTTATATCTGCAAATAGGATTTTTTTATCAAGAGTCTGGATTCGTAGATATTATCTTTAGGTTTGGTCTGGTTTGTTTTGTTTTGTTTTACAGCTTATCAACCTCAATGGATTATTTAATTCCAACAAGATTTTTATTGCTGGTAATATTGCTTTCCAAAAATGTATTGCCGGTAAGATTTTTCCTCCAAAAATGTATTGCTGGTATTAAAACCTATTTTTACACTTTCATAGTGTTTTCACCCCAATTTGAGAGTTAACTATTTGCTTATAGTTGGGAGCCTAATAGGTGCAACTACCCCGGGTCAGGATTGACCTGTTAAAACCAGTAATTAAGATGTGGTTCCACGCTCGTCAAAACCTCCTGATCAGAGGTCTTGCTGCTGGACGTAGTTTATCGTTTTACTCAGGACGCAGTTATAGTTTATCTTCTTACCCAGGACGCATTAACTTAGTATACGGTACACGCCTGCAAATGTAGACCATCTGATGTAATAATAAAATAGTAATCATCTACGAGGCAATATGATTATGTAGATTGATATTTATTACGAATTTACATGATAAAAGCGTTGGTTTTTCAAATTTATTGGTATAACAATTGTAGGTTCAATCTCTGATCTGGGTAGTAGAGCTTCAGACGTGGACTAGCAATAAATGAAATGCATTAAAATAGAACAAGACGTACCACTTATTTATTAAACAGTATATTTGTTTCGTTTTTTAGATATACAGGAGCGGCTAATCGAAAATAAATATATATACTGTTTAAAAAAAATAAATGGTTTGTCTACTCATATGCCTATCCACTGAACATAACGTTTAATGTAATAAAATCTGTCGGTTTAATAAATATAAAGTACAATCCATTACTAATATATATATGTCCAAATATTCCTGTCAATTAAATAAGGCAGGTAATACACCTATTATCACGTGGGATATTGTAGCAAGAGCCACATCTTACAATGAGAAAGGCAATAGATGTAATTTATGTCTTGCTGAAAAATTAGTTGTCTTAAAGTACTGAAATAACCCTTTAAACAAGAGAAATAAAATGAAAGTTACATGTAGGCAAAAAAATAAAATAAATAAATTAAAATAAATATCTGTTAAAATACGTTGATCAAGATTAATTTTTGATATAAATTATAGTTTGTATTTTTTTAAAGAACAAGTAATCATCCTACATGCTTAATATAAAAAAAATAATATTCACAACATATATTATCAAAAAGCACATGTGTCAAAATTCCTATGATTCATAAGGGAATTTTAGTCACGTGACGCTAACGTCTATTCAGTCGGCATGGCATACGCAACCAGGTTATTTCAAACCACGTCCTTTTAACTACATAGACGTCCCACCGGCTATCGCTGGAAGTGTACCTTATTTCCTTTAGCATCACAGAACGCAGAACATTACACACAATTTCGGCAAGTCTCTTTAAAAGTTTCAACTGGACACATATAGATTCCTTCGACTCCAGAAGAAACTCAACAAACGGCTTAACAGACATTCGTTTTCCATTGTATCAAATAATAATAATAATAATAATACATTATATATTTGGGTAACAATTCTTCTTTGGTCTGAAGGTTGTGTTCAAACATGAAACAGACTGTCGCTGTCAGCTGTTGACCACAGCATTCGGTTTTTGTATTCTCTATTTACATACGCACTATCCCTGGTATTTCACTTTCACCCATAAACATAGCAAGCCTTAAAACTATACTTTAATCATATATATATATATATATATATATATATATATATATATATATATATATATATTTCTTCAGAGAAATTCTTCTTTATTTTTCTCCATATTTTCTTATATATATATATATATATATATATATATATATATATATATATATATATATATATATATATATTCAAGTATAGGATTGGTGTATGCAAATAAATTCCAATAACCAACAATTACTATTCTTAAAAGAGTGTTCAATACAGAGTAGAGCGAATATAATTAATTATTCGAAAATTATAACATAAATATATTATAAAATCACTACAAAAATTTGTTTCAACACTTCTGGTGTCTTATCAAGTGATGGTGTTAAAGGGTTTTAAAAGGTTCAAATCAATCAAACATCCCTCGCTAAGGGGAAACACTGTTACATAAGCTGGAATGACCAATCAAAATACAAGTATACGAGAATTCAAAAAACTTGACAACGAACTAAGATTATAATAACTATTTAATGCCTTAATGTTGGGGTTAGAGATTAAAATAAATTTATTCTAACTAATAAGTATTAAATACATACATACATACATATACATATATATATATATATATATATATATATATATATAATTAAATATTTCAATATATATATAATTATTTATTCGAAAGTTATAACATAAATATGTTATATAATAAATAAATAAATAATCTTATATAATAAGTATGCTATATAATAAATTATAACATACATATGTTATAAAGTCACGAAAATATAGCCATTATGTTTCAACATCTCTGGTGTCTTATCAAGTGATGGTGTTGAATGTAGAATAAAGGGTTTTAAATAATTCAAATCAAACACCCCTCGTAAATGTAGTAAATCACTTTAATGATATATGTTTATAAAGCTTATCCTTGTTAAATAGATTATTCTCTGTTTTCCACTGTCTCTTTTGCCCACGACATCTCATGTGCGTGTTAAATTATCCAAGCCCACTTTCCTCATTATGTATCCTAGAAATTTAAATTGTCTCTCTCTGATTTTCAGTATAAGTGTCATTTTTGTTTTCATTTCCTCTAAAACTTTGTTGTTTCTCACGTGTTCAATCCATGGTATACTGCTGTAGAAACGCATTTCTGTTGCCTCAAGTCTTTTCGTTATCTGTGATGAAATTCTCAGTATTTAATGCCATATTGGACAGCCGATATTACAAAGCATTTAAGTAATCCTGTCTTTGTTTCGAACCATATTTTCTAGTTTCTTAATACATTGCTTAGCTTTTGGAAAGCATCTTTCGCTATTCAAATCCAACTTCGGATTTCGGTGTCACATTTTCCCTCCTCTGTTAAAACAATTCCTTGATATTTAAACTTTGGTAATTACTAGATTTTTGTCTCTCCATTTCGTAGTTGGTATCTTGGACTGTTTCTTTTGCTGACAGCCATACATTCTATCTTCTTACAATTGATGATTAGTCCTTTCTTCTCGCTTTCCTTTATTACTTTTAGGAGGAATGTCTGTAGTTTCTTTTCTGTGTCTGCTATCAACACTGAGTCATCTGCATATCTTGTATTATTAAAATTGTGGCTGGCAATAACGAATGTTGGTCGCGAAACCGAAACCCCTAATCCGAAATCTAGACCTCATATTGTCGTGTGCTTTATGTATGAGACGGTCTAACTCCTCTATGGAACGGTTGTTTATATAACTGCGTGTATTACGATTCTTCCTTGCCTAATCAGATACTGCTGTAATTTTTCACAGCGAGGTTCACCCTTTATACTGCGCGGGGGGGGGTCCTCAAGGCAGAGGTAACGTTTGGAGGCCATTTGTTTGTATAAGAGTGGAAGGAAACGGTTAACCCTAGCTTTAAACAGGTTAAGTTTGTAGTGATCTGGGAAACATCCCCTTGGGAGTCTGTTCCACAGAGCAAGGAAGAAGCTGTTCGATTGGAATTTACTTCTCACCGATGGAATACGGAGGGAGGGTGGGTGGTTTGCTACTATGTAAGTGACATGGTTGGGTCGTGACTACTTGTTACTCGGAGAATAGACGGACATTTCCAAGTTACTAATTTTTGTTTCCTGGGATATGCTGCGTAGTCTAAGTTGAGTAAGGACAGCCTGTTGATGTCCTAAATCATTCGAGCGAGTAACATTCATTTAGAAACTGAAAGAGTAAGTAAGAAAGACTCAAGTCTTATTGTATTTTTTTTACAGAAGGTTCACCCTGTACAAGGCCCGGGAGCCACTCGAGGTAGAGGGTTACGTTTGGAGGCCATTTGTTTGTATAGTAGTAGAAGGCAACGGTTAACCCTTGCTTCAAACAGGTT
>CAHIKZ030000018.1:0-27500 GCA_903632075.3 Acanthosepion pharaonis | reverse complement strand
GCTGAATATCTTCAAGGACGGACTAAACACCTTGAAGAAGCCACGGTTAATTTCTTTTGGCTTGTGTACGACTTCAGCATTAACGTCAACCTCGGTTTCAAAGTTCAAATTTTTCTCAAAAGTCAATGCTTTTTTGTTCTTGTTGTTTTACTATATTGGTTGATGTGAACTGCATGTGGCTGGTAGATGTGGGCAGTCGTGAATGTAAATATTGAGAGATTTTATAGAGTGTACGTCGTTGAGGAAAACATTTGTTCAGGTTCATGAGCGTAGATTTTTTTTAAAAAGAGGGTTCTCAAACATTATACAAGTTCAAGGTTGCATATTGTTTGAAATGCAGTTTAATTTTTTGTTTGGTTTGGTTTGATGTGTTTTGGATTGTTTCGTTTACGGCATATCAATGTGTTATTTAATGCCGACGAGTTTTTTTTTTTTTTTTTTGCTGATAATATTTTCTTCAACACTGGTTTGGGAAGTGGTTACTGAAAATAAAGAATCTGAGGAAAAATTTTTTTAGGAAACTGGACAATAAAAGAACAAATTTGGTTTGGTTTGGTTTGGTTTGGTTAGGTTTACGTCATATCGACCTCAATGGGTTATTTAATGCCGACAAGATTTTTATTGCTGCTAATATTTTTTCTTCAAAAATGTATTACCAGCAATAAAAATCTTTTTTCGACAAAAATGTATTGCTGGTAATATTTTTTTCTCTTCAAAAATGTATTGCTGGTAATATTTTTTCGCTTCAAAAATGTATTGCTCGTAACATTTTTTTTTCAAAAATGTATTGCTGGTAATATTTTTTTCTCTTCAAAAATGTATTGCAGGTAATATTTTTTGTCTTCAAAAATGTATTGCTGATAATATTTTTTGTCTTCAAAAATGTATTGCTGGTAATATTTATTGTCTTCAAAAATGTATTGCAGGTAATATTTTTTGTCTTCAAAAATGTATTGCTGATAATATTTTTTGTCTTCAAAAATGTATTGCTGGTAATATTTATTGTCTTCAAAAATGTATTGCTGGTAATATTTTTTTTCAAAAATGTATTACTATTAATATTTTTTTCTCTTCAAAAATGTATTGCAGGTAATATTTTTGTCTTCAAAAATGTATTGCTTGTAATGTTTTTTGTCTTCAAAAATGTATTGCTTGTAATGTTTTTTGTCTTCAAAAATGTATTGCTGGTAATATTTTTTTTCAAAAATGTATTGTTGGTAATATTTTTTTCGAAAATATATTACTATTAATTTTTTTCTTCAAAAATGTATTGCTGGTAATATATTTTTTTTCAAAAATGTATTGCTGGTAATATTTTTTCCTTGGAAATGTATTACTGCTATTATTTTCTCCTTCAAAAATGTATTGCTGGTATTGTTTTTTCATAAAAAATGTATTGCTTGTATTAAAACCTATTTTTACACTTTCATTGTGATTTGACCACAGTTTGGGGTTTAACTATTTTCCCATAACTGGGACCCTAACAGGTGCTACTACCCCGGTCAGAATGGATCTGGGAACACCAGCAATTAAGAGGTGGTTACACGCTCCCCAAAGCTTCCTGATCAGAGGCCTTGCTGTTGGATGTAGTTTATCGTCTTACCATGGACACATAATTTGGGGTAGTCTTACCCCTCTGTAGAAGTGCAGTCAGCGTATTCTGAAGCTCCAGCAATTAGGGCGTTTATTTTTGTTAAAGTTAGAGAAATTTAAATTCTTGAAAAAGGGTTTGAGTAAGGTAGAAATGTGTGTAACTTAAAACTGGTCATTTGACGATATGTATCGGAAAAACTAGTTAATATAATATAAACGAAATATATATACCTACTTAGGACAAATATATATTGATACCTTTTAAAATTTGCCAATATATTCTTGATTATTTACGAACATATGCCATTTGATATAATATGGGATGAAATTCTGTTTATTCACATTTAAATGGCATATAGTTTCAGGTTTTCATCAAAGGCTCTACCTTCTCGCGACGATGTGTAAAAATCAGACACCACACACGTGCGTCTTAACACTCATTACATAACTTCCTGTTACCCGGTTGTCTTGTGTGTCTATGTGTATGTCCTAAGCTCAGTTATATTGACTTCCTGTTTATGTCAGTGAACCCACCTAATACTTTGTTGCACATTTCTTCAAACTGGTGACTGTGAGGTCAACTCCTGAGGCGCCTAGCTCCTTTGAGATTCTGATGCGACACCCAGTACAAAGTTTACTTACGTATCTAAATGTAAACCTATTACATATTGAGGTCGTCACAGGTCAACTCTTTTAGATTGAAGCCTCTGATGAGCTTTAAATTTCATTCGGACTTCTTGCACTTCTTGGTGTGAATTCACTTATCCTAACGCCAATTTGTTATAATTGGACTTATCCTTCTAAAATCCTCTAAAAGTTTGTAAATCTTCTTTCATAACACATAATCTTTCTTGCTGCATTCTCCTTCATTTCCGCAGCGTTTCAGCGACGATTTCAGCTTTCAAAAAAGGCCGAAAAATAAAATGGCAAAAAAATTAAAATTAAAATGAGTCTATCTCAAGCAAGGCAATAAAGCCACTAAGACACAAGAGGTTATTGCGTGTAGAAGAATTAGAAAACAGAAACAGTACTAAAGAATGAGAAAAAAAAGAAGAGTAATCAGGAAGAAAGTGGATAGCGATAGATGACGATTAAAGTTGACTAGAATACATGGAGCCGGAAGAGTGTTAGTTCCACAAGCGAGAAGTACGAGAAAAGAAACTGTCATCATAGAACTTACGGTTACATATAGTCAACTCAAATTTAAGTTAATGAGATCGCGCCGACAGTTTAGTACTGCGCTTAAATTCAAAATTCTATCTACCATGGTAAAGAGCTTATCCCAGCAGTTGCCATAAAAGTACTTATAAAAAAATTACAGGAAGCAGATTTACGCCGTTGAGAAAGGGACTGAATACAAGATACCAGATCAGGACTTATAATATTGCTGATTCTTTTTGGATTTTATCAGGGATGTCTAGATATATAGCGAGAACAGTGGACTATATGTGGCAGCAATGGTCTAAGCATGGACAAATGGTAGACATAGATATCTAAGATAGATTCCGGAGAGTAAAAAATGTCTAGACTAGCTCAGTGAATCAACTTTCTTAGAAGCTGACCTAGCAATGGATTCAATATAGTCTTTCCACTTCATATCAGTATCTTTGTTACGAATTTAAGAGCAGTACTAGATTGGCAGATAGGTCTCATCATTTTACAATTGAAACGGCTAGATGTAACCGCAAGTTCTATGCTAACAGTTTCTTCTTTCGCACTTCTCGTTTGTGAAATTGTCTTCCTGTTTCTTGCTTCTAAGTCAACTTTGATCTTCAAAAATTTAAATGCAACGTCAATCGTTATCATCTGTAATCTTGAATCCTGTACTTTTATTGTTCACTCTCATTAATAATTGTTTTTTTTTTTATCTTTATTATATTCTCTAACATTGGGTAATCCCTTGCGTCTTAGTGGCTTTATTGCCTTGCTTTAGGTGAAATGATTAAAAGAAGAACATGAAAGAAAAAATAATCTGATCGTTCGGTTATTGTGAATGTAATGTTTTACACTGCTGACTGAGTAACACCATCGCAGAGTCTCTGTTCATATAGACTCAGTAACGCCGCCTCTGACTGGTTGCAAAGCTATAAAAAGACCGCACAGATATTTCTAGAAATATTTAAAATGTCTAGATACTTTCAAGATAGATCGTGGCGGTGATATATGAACTGTTTTTAAGTTGTTACTTATATACTATCTATGCATTTTGGTTCTTTTTCATTTAGCTGTTTTTGGCTAACAGTGCGGTCTTAGAGGCCCATCTGGGGTGAACAGATGGGCTGCTTGTCGCCAGCATCTCATTAACAGAAACTAGCTTCACTTTATAGGAAATGTAATAGAATGAATAAAAATATAAAGAAAACTAGAGACAAAGAGAATAAAAGCGGAAGAATAACAAATAAAAAAAAAGAAACAAGGGATAGACATATAGAGAGTTTGTGGGGACGTAAACAGTGAGAGAGGAGAAAGAAAAGCTAGAAAGAGAGAAAATAGAGGAAGGGGTGAAGGGGGAATAAAAAGAGGGGAAATTGTGGAAAAGAAAGAAGAATGAAGTTAACGTTTTAAAAATAAAAATAGAAGCTAGAAACGAAAAACAGAGATAGAAAAAAACTGTATCAAGTAAGAAAATCTTCTCCCTTTTCCCGCCATTTTTTTTTTTTTTTTAGCGATGGTTCTCTTTCCTTAGAGTATGCCTGGTTCCTGTGAGTCTGTTTCTCAATCACTATCATTCCATTTGCACTAACAGGGTAGGGGTCAGTGGGCATACTCCGACGCCTGCGGTAATATGCCGATAGAAATTGGCAGTTTCTGCATGTAAGTCATATGCAAATGTATGTGGTTTCCGCGTTTCTTTTTTTTTTTTTTAAAGACGTTTTATGCTGCCTTTTCTTTGCATGGGTGAACGGATAAATAGAGAGACGAGGACGCACTCGGCGGTAATATTCTCGTTTTCCGGTTCTCGCCTCCAGCCCGAAACCTTCCGATCGACTCTTCTTTTACCGACTCTTATTGACGTCTTTCTGTTCCTGCTGTCATTTTGACTGACGTGATGAATTTCGGTGCATTTTCAGTAAAAAATTTTTTTCAAATTTTATTTTATAGGACTGATTCATTTTCAGTGAGATTTGCTTGCACTTTTCTGCACTACAGACGCATGCGGAAAGCATTCGCGCAGCGCAGATGTTATCAACCGAACGCATTGCCATGACTTTCGCACAAAGACAAAAATATAACTCCATATCTTATTCTCCCCAGCTATGGGTTAAATAGTCTTACTTGGAAAGTAGTATAGGAGAAAGAATAATCCGAATTCAAACCCGACTGGATTTAAAATGGTAACTCCTGGCTGTAAAAGCAGACTTCCAACCTTGTCCAAATTAATTGAAACAAAACGAATAATACCGCTATTTTTTTTTACTTTTTTTCTTATTTTCCCAATGAAACATGACCCAATACACATTTTAGTACTTCGTATGTCGATTCCATGAAGTCGTTCCTTGCAGACTAACCACAGATTCTCAATTGGATTTAAATCAGGAGAGTTTCCGAGCCAGTCTATAGAATTTTGATTTGCTCACTGGTAAGGCTTGCCAGTCTTGTTCGTGCAGCGTTACAAATTTCGTACGTTTCCTTTGACTAAAGTCCATCGCAGAGAATAGCCATAAGACAACTAATCGACAGTAGAGACAATAGTTTCTGGGTGTAATAAATATGTGATGCAATCACGGATGACGCAATATTTTTCAAGGCCAAACAAATTTCATCCTAGACCCCGAAAATAGATTCATATTACTGCACACCACTGCAAATGACTTAATCTGAGAAAAAAATAGAATTCGATTACACAGTGTCACTCCAGTTGTCTAAAACGTATAGTGAAAGAAAGGAAACTAAAGCGGTTGTTTTATTTAATTTGCACAAAGGTGCACTTCGGAAATCACAGTATTATTATTGCTGCCACATCTGGTTTAGTTCTCTTTTAAAAATTTCTTTCGTTTTTTTTTTATTAACAGTAAAAATGATTAATTTATGAATCTGAAAAAAGTAAGGATAATAAAATAAAAATAAAATAAATTCAAGAATAATTAAAATAAATAATAAACAGTAAAAACACCAAAAATAGTCCAATATTTGGGATAAGGATGGAGACATTTTACAGTAGATTGATACACTGTCTAGACATAAAATCTTATGGCCACATCAATTAATGCGCCACCCGTGAAGTATAAATTTTAGGAATAAGTTATGCAAATTAAAGTGTGAAATTAGGTAATATAACAGTCGAATATTGTCTGCATTAATCCTGCCAATGGCACCAACATAAAGATGCCAGAATTTTTCTCGACAGAATTTATCTTACAGCGTAAAAATGCCAGAATTTTTACTGCCAGTATCTATCTTACAATATAAGATGCCAGAACTTTTATAGCCAGATTTTATCTTACAAGATAAAGATGCTATAATTTTTCTCGCCAAAATCTATCTTACAGCATCAAGAGGCCAGAATTTTTCTCGACAGAATTTATCTTACAGCTTAAAGATGCCAGATTTTTTATCGCCAGTATCTATCTTACAATATAAGATGCCAGAATTTTTATCTCCAGAATCTATCTTGCACCATAAATATGCGAGAATTTTTCTCGACAGAATTTATCTTACAACATAATGTTGCCAGAAATTTATCGCCACTATCTTTCAACATA
This sequence comes from Acanthosepion pharaonis, assembly GCA_903632075.3. Classification (NCBI taxonomy): domain Eukaryota; kingdom Metazoa; phylum Mollusca; class Cephalopoda; order Sepiida; family Sepiidae; genus Acanthosepion; species Acanthosepion pharaonis. Next base: position 21,204 of record CAHIKZ030000018.1, on the reverse strand, counting down.
AAAATGCCAGACTTTTTCACGCCAGATTCAATCTTACAACATAAAGATGCCAGAATTTTTCTCGCCAGAACCTATCTTTCAACAAAAAGATGCCAGAATTTTTGACGTCAGTTTCTATCTTACAATATAAAGGTGCCAGATTTTTCTCTCGCCACAATGTATCTTACAGATTTATTTGATTATTACTTTCATGTCTGTTGTAGTGTTCCTGATTTGTATTTTGGAATTCTTGAGAAAATCCAAAGAAGAAAATGGAATGTCACTGCTCCTCACCTGGCATCTAAGTTTCATTCACTTTCTCACCGCCATAATGTAACTTCGCTCTGGCTTTTCTAAAAATATTTTCATGGTAATTGCTCTGATGAACTTTTTATGGTATCTTGACTTTATGAAATTAAGCGTCGTACTTGATTGGCGGTAAGGTCTCATCAATTTAGATTGGACATGTGTAAATGCAACTGTAACTTCTATGCTAATAATTTCTTCTGTCGCACTTCTTTCTTGTGGAACTCTCTTCCGGCTTCTTTCTTCCCAATCAACTTCGAGCTTCAAAAATAAAAATCGTTATCTTCTGTCTTCTTAATTTTTGTTCGTTTTTTTAAAATAAAAGTATATTTAAAAAAAATTACAAAATATTCTTTGTCTTGTCTTCCCCTTCTTAGCGTTTTTTTCTCTTATTATCTAAGATTCAGTAACCCCTTTGCGTCTTGGTGACTTTATTGCCTTGCTTAGGTTGAAATGATAAAAAAGCAACATAGAAATGGCGATGCAATGAACTTATAATCCATAGAAAGCAGGATGTTGATTTTAGCATTAAAGTACTTGCTTGAACAGAAATAGATGATGAAGAATCTAAAACCAATTTTAATACAGTATCTTCCCTTTTTTTAAATGCTCGGTTTACACAAGATCGACTTTACAAGAGAAGCAGTTTTACCTCGTTATACAAAATGGCGTAAACTGAAGAAAGAATTACTATTAATTTAAACTAGAAATTATTTTTTCCGTTCTCAGATTCCAAATATAGCATTTTCTATGCCAAATGTCGATGTTCACCGTCTGCTATGGCTGATGGCTAAGGCTGCTTACTTCGCCACTTAGCTTCACGCATTTCTCCTAACGTCCGATCCTTTGTAGATTCTCAAAGCATCCTGTAAAACTACCCTAAACATATGTGCCCTTTCCACGTTAAAGTCATACATTTCTGAAATCCTTCTTATACTGTCATATGCAGTGAAAAACTTGCGCAAAATTATTTGGGAGGTCTGGCAAGGCTAATAAAGGATTCTAGGATAAATTAATGATAAATGATTGTTCGCTTTATGCCATGTCGGCTTACCAAAGAATTAATCTGAACATGCTAGTTTCGGAATGCCGGGTGAATCTGAGAGAACAGGGGTAGAATTTTATCAAGCAAACACATTGATAATTACCTATAGAGCGACTGGAGTTTATTAAACAGACCCATCTAAAGGTTGATTTGTTGTAGTGATTACATTTATTAAACAATCTTTCTCTCTCTCTCTCTCTCTCTCTCTCTCTGAACAATCTACCTCAGTCCACTTCCTAATATCTATCTATCTATCTATCTATCTATCTATCTATCTATCTATCTATCTATCTACCAGTCTGTTCATTATCTATCTATCTATCTATCTATCTATCTATCTATCTATCTATCTATCTATCTATCTATCTATTCTTGTCTCATTCTGTTCATATCTATCTATCTATCTATCTATCTATCTATCTATCTATCTATCTATCTATCTATCTATCAGTCTGTTCATTATCTATCTATCTATCTATCTATCTATCTATCTATCTATCTATCTGTTCTTGTCTCATTCTGTTCATATCTATCTATCTATCTATCTATCTATCTATCTGTTCATTATCTATCTATCTATCTATCTATCTATCTATCTATCTATCTGTTCTTGTCTCATTCTGTTCACATCTATCTATCTATCTATCTATCTATCTATCTATTCTATCTATCATTCATCTATCTATCTATCTATCTATCTATGGTATCACAATCATATCTATCTATCTAAACATCTATCTATCTATCTATCTATGCTATCACAATCATACGCCAAACAGAAGCCACGTAAAACGACATTTAATAGTGCCTAATAAATCCGTTGTTATTAAAGGTTCGTTATTCAAAGTATGTTAATCGGAATTACGATAACTGTTCGAATCCGTTTTATGCTAAGCAAATAATTAGATTTACAAAGACACGAATGAGTAAATTTGCTACTTAGTTCATGACAAACGATTGCCTCCCTCCAGATATTCTTTTAGTGGGTCAACTATGGATGATAGAACACGCACCACGACGACGACCACGACGGTAACTATGGGTTACGCTCTATCAACAACTGATGGGATTCTCTCTAAAAATATATTAGCCTCTCTTGGAAGCGTTGAAATTTTCATTTAGGAGCATTACGAGGAAAACCGAGAAGTTTCTGCTTTTAAAATCTGATGTTGTTGATTGTTTATTCCGTTTAGTGATACAAGGCATTCTAAGATGGGAAAATGGAGGTAAGAAAAAGAGACAAAACGAAGAAGAGGTAGAAAAGAAAAAAAGAAGAAGAAGATAGAGGAAGAATAGAGGAAGGAGGTAAACAGAGAGTGAGGAAGAGAGAGAAAGAGAAAAAGGACGTGAAGACAGAGGAGTAGAAGTAAAAAAGAGCATAAAAGAAATAGACAAGAAGAAGAAGAAGAAGAAGAAGAAGAAGAAAGGGAGGAGGAAAGACTGCAGAGGAGAAGAAAGAGGATGAGTTGTAAAGTGAGGGGAAGTGAAGAAGAAGAAGAAGAAGAAGAAGAAGAAAAGGAGGAGGAAAGGAAGATGGGAGAAGAGGAGAAGAAAGGAGAAGAAAGGATGAGGAAAAGTGAAGGAAGAAGAAGAAGAAGAAGAAGAAGAAGAAGAAGAAGAAGAAAGGGAGGAGGAAAGACTGCAGAGGAGAAGAAAGAAGATAAGTTGTAAAGTGAGGGGAAGTGAAGAAGAAGAAGAAGAAGAAGAAGAAAAGAAGAAGAAAAAAGAAGAAGAAGAAGAAAGGAGGAGGAAAAGACTGCAGAGGAGAAGAAAAGGATGAGTCGTAAAAGAAGAAGAAGAAGAAGAAGAAGAAGAAGAAGAAGAAGAAGAAGAAGAAAGGGAGGAGGAAAGACTGCAGAGGAGAAGAAAGAGGATGAGTTGTAAAGTGAGGGGAAGTGAAGAAGAAGAAGAAGAAGAAAAGAAGAAAAAAGAAGAAGAAGAAAGGAGGAGGAAAGACTGGGAGGAGGAAAAGAAAAGGATGAGTCATTTTAAAAGTGAGGGGGAAGTGAAAAGAAGAAGAAGAAGAAGAAGAAGAAAAGAAGAAGAAAAAGAAGAAGAAGAAGAAAGGGAGGAGGAAAGACTGCAGAGGAGAAGAAAAAGGATGAGTCGTAAAAGAAGAAGAAGAAGCAGAAGAAGAAGAAGAAGAAGAAGAAGAAGAAGAAGAAGAAGAAGTAGAAGAAGAAAAAAAAAACAACCACAACAAAAACAACAAGAAAGTGTAAAAAAGGATGGCGATAGACAATACTGATTTTTAATAAGACATCACGTCGTTGTACTAAAAGACACCACTGGTGAATTTTTAAACGGGTGGGGCTTGCAGAATGGCTAGCATTCCGTGAACCAAGCCAACGATGGCGAAGTCTGTCTAATGAGAAGATGCTTAGGAACGATGGGTGGGTGGTCGATGATTTGCCAAATTTGGTTGGTAATAAAAACCTAAAGAAAGAGAAACCATGGCCATGTTGGGGAAAAAATATAAACTCGCCAATCCAAATCGTAATTACAAAAAGTAAAAAAGAATGCGAAAAAACGTACGAGGCAAGATAAAGTAAATGCGAACAAATAATAAAGAAAATAGATTAATTTAAGTGGAAAATACACAACAATAACAACAATAACTAGATAAGGGTGGCAGAGATTAGATTACAAGGCCGAAAGAAAAATATATATATATATATATATATATATATATATATATATATATATATATATATATATATATATATAGATAAAATATATATATATATATATATATTTAGATAAAATTCAACGATAATTGACTGAGAAACAAGAAAGGGAGAAAGAGAATTGATTTGACAGACAAATTAAAAATGAAGAAGAATAGGACTGAGGAAAGGAAGGAAAAGAAGAGAAATGAAGGAAATAAGAGAAAAGATTTTATCGGTCTCGCGAAATAAAATATTACCATGGATTTCTGAAGTCTCCCATTTGTTAATTAATTATTACTTGCTCTGGGATTTATATCTCCCTGGAATTATCCACACGGATGACGATTTAACTTTATCATAATATACATACATACATACACACACACACACACACACACACACATATATATATATATATATATATATATATATATATATATATATATATATATTTTCAGAGCAACATTTGATCTTAACGTTTATTCCAACTTAATTTCAATAAAAACAAAATAAATAGAATAACATATGTATTTTTTCTTTTTTCCTCGGTAATTTTATAATTTTAAACGTAATATAGATTAAATTTAAATTTTGTGGGTAAATGTGTAATTTTTAATTTGTAATTTCAAATTTTATTCTACTATTTAATATTTATTAGTTATAATAAATTCCATTTTAGTCTAACCCCAACATTAAAGGATTAAATAGTTATTATAACCTTAGTTCGTTGTCAAGTTTTTTGAATTCTCATATACTTGTATTTTGATTGGTCATTCCAGCTTATGTAACAGCGTTTCCCCTTGCGAGGGGTGTTTGATTGATTTGAACCTTTTAAAACCCTTTTAACACCATCACTTGGTAAAGACACCAGAAATGTTGAAACAAAATGGCTATTTTTGTAGTGATTTTATAACATATTTATGTTATAATTTTCGAAAAATTATATATATATATAAAATCATATATATATATATATATATATATATATATATATTACTCATTTCGTAAAAAAGACTCTCCAAACCATACTGAGTTACTTCCCTTAAACGGTTTCCTCAATCACGCACTGACTCAGCGTTCCTCACTCCATTTGTGAGAAATTTAACTTTCAGATAACACCAAAATTTGCCTCTGACAATAATGAATACTGTAATATTTATTTTATTATAAACAATACCCTGATGATGAAGTGGATATGTCGAATGTACTTGGAAGTAAAACAAATATGTATAAAATCGCCGATTTTCCATCTTCCTTTAATAATGTTATCAAAAAACTTATCCGCGAGTATGGAAGGATCTTATCCATAATAAGTAGATAGAACATGCCTAAACTATACAACGAAACATGCCTTAGCATATATATATATATATATATATATATATATATATATATATATATATATATATATATATATATATATATATATAGAGAGAGAGAGAGGTGTGTGTGTGTGTGTGTGTGTGTGTGTGTGTGTGTGTGTGTGTGCACATATAGAAAAAATAGGAAAGAACACGTTAGGTAAATAATCTAGAGTTCTTTAGTATTTTTGTTTTTATTTAAAAAAAAAATGTGCTCGATACAAAAGTAGAGCCTAAATTATAATTATTTTTTTTAAATATCATTCCTTCGCTACATAAGAGTTCTCGTGTTTCAAAAACAGGAGCCAAAAATTTCAATATAATTATTAAAATAAAATTGAATTAATGTATCAAGCTCTGTTTCATCCTCAAGCGAAAATTTTTGGAATAACCAATTTTGAAGTTTACGCATCTTTATAATCATATTCATTCGTAAAATGAATTACTATGGAAACGGCTGAAGCAATCATTTTGATAAGGGATCAAAATGGTTGCTTCAGCCGTTTTCTGCTATAGAAGGCTTTACTAAAACAAGTCGGCTGTTTTGTCTTTTGATGAGATATTTTGCAATTTGTTAGTTTCGAGAACTTCTCAGCCCTCCACAGACTCACTGTGCTGAAACATTCGAGATGTTCGAATAGATTGACCAATCCATGTTTCTGTTGAAAGACCATGTGAACCAGTAATGCTGTACCCCGTGGACAAGCTCATCATTTTTTGGAACCACTTTACTAAGAAACGCAGTCACTTATTTCTATCATTTTTAAAATTTTTTTTACATAAGAAATTTATTTTAAGTTCCTCAAACCTTGAAGCTAGATAGACATACAAACACTTTTTAAGTTGCCTTTGCCCTACGGTTAAAAAAAAAAAAAAAACATAAAATTAATCATCTGAAAATGTGAATTTGCATGCGAACCTTATCCTACATTAAAAGTTTTTTTCTTCGGTTGACCTAACCAACCGAGTACCCGGTGCTATCCGCAACGAATCGCGCAACGACACGAGGAAGACGTGTCGACCGAACCGAAAGGGACACGTAAGGAGAAATGGGAAAAAAAGCAGAACAGAAGATAAAAAGCCAAACCTACATCTGAGAAAGTAAATGGCAGAACGAAAATAATAATAATAATAATTACATGGCGTTAAAGCTAAAAAAAAAAAAAAAAAAAAATTTGTGTGATCTCGTAAAACGTACTCCGAGACCGTCAGCAGACAGGACAGATGTCACAGGGATATGCCCCACTTGTTTGATTTCAAAAAGAGGGTCCGTATTTACAGCAGGTGTCATGACGTGTAACGCCGAAGAGAAGACAGCAAAATACGAAAATATTCAGCGACTCCTAACAAAATTCCGATGCAAAATAAATGATAAAAAGGCTTAAAAAATTAAAATATCTATCTATCTATCTATCTATCTATCTATCTATCTATCTATCTATCTGTAGGTCTCTCTCTCTCTTTCTCTCTCTCTCTTCCTATATACCTCAGTCTGTTAAAATCTATCTATCTATCTATCTATCTATCTATCTATCTATCTATCTATCTCTATATATTTTTTGAATTTATATATATATATATATATATATAGAGATAGAGATATATAGAAAGATCACTTTAGGTAAATAATCTGAGAGTTCTTAGTATTTTTTAAATAACAGTAAATACAAAATTATCACTTTAGGTAAATAATTATAATAATTATTCTTATATATATTTTTTATAATATATATATATATATATATATATATATATATTTAAACTATATATACCTATATAAATTATAATAATAATTATAATAATTATTATATATATATATATATATATTTATATATATATATATATATATATATGATTATATATAATTATAATAACAATTATATATATATATATATATATATATATATATATATATATATATTATTAAAAGAAGAGGGTGCTGCAAACGTTTTTTGGTGATTGAGAAAATATTATACTTTGTTTTTATATATTTCACGACACGTGTTTTCAGTTCATATATAACCGTAAAGTATTTTATATTAAAATAATTAATTTTTTCTTCATGTTATAATATTCTCGATATGAGACATTCTGTTTGTGTGTTGGCAATCCGAATTTTCTTTCTAGAATTGTCATTTCTGCGAAGGGTCATAAAAACAATTAAGGTTTGTCCAGCGAGTAGTTATATTTAATATATTTTAACCTATGTGCTCTTGGATCTGTTTCTGTGTTCCTGTCAGCATGCGTGTATATGTATGCGTATATTTCTTGAGGAATTCGTAAACTTATTTGTACTTATACACGCATACACACACATACGCACATACACACTATCCCACCACAAGTAGTCAGTACACACACACATATATACACACATATTTACACACACACACACACACACACACGTACACACACACACACACACACACACACACACACATACTGTATGTTGTCAACATCATATACATACGGTGTACATATATATATATAATCGTGTATCCTGTATATAGTGTGCATTTCCATGTATGTGACTCATGTAGTGGGGGATTATTCAGTTCGGGTTTGAATTTTTATAAAGTTTTTTTGTATTTGTAGATACGAGTAATTGTCTGTTTGATATTATTAAACTCCCTGGTTACATTTGAAATGTGTTGTGATACAAAAGTTTTCTGTTGTCTGTCAATTTTATATTGCTTTTTGTGTAGGGAGACCCTGTTTTGTTCAGTTGTTGGCTTATATATGAACATTTTGTGCATTTAATTGCATAAACTACATTTTGGAGTTGCAGTTTTAAGTTTTTGTTTATTGTGAATGTTTTTTTTTGGGTTTTCAAAAGTGTAGGAGTTTCCTTCTAATGATGTCACAAACTCCACATCTTTTTTTTGTTGCATTTTGGATTTTGTGTTGACTAAATTTAGATGAGGTTAATATGTTTTTTAGGTTTCTAGATTGGCTTTGTTTTTATTTTGATTATTCAGTTTATTATTCTTGAACTCTAGATTTTTTGTGATTTCTGGGAATATTTCGAGACATATGCTAGAGTTTGTTCGACGTTACGTTTCTTTTTATTTCTATATTTTTCTTTCGCGAGTTCAAAAAAAAAATTTATTAGTGTTGCAGAGTTTTATAGTTCTTCTAAGCGGATTTTCGGAGATGTTTATCAGTCATCATTGTATAAATATATAATAACAGGATGGATTTTAGGCTTTTTTTTGATGGCTCTTGAAATGAACGTATTGTTGGGTGTCTGTGGGTTTTGTGGTAGATATCTGTGATTATGTGTTGTTTTTTTATTTCTAATGAGTATATCTAAAAATGGTAATTCGTTAAAATTATATTCTTGCGTGAATTTGATTTTTGGGTGTAAGTTTTGAAGTAAGTATGGAATTGGTTAATATCAATGATGATTTCCAAAAGATGAAGCAATCATCTAGATATCTTTTCCAAGATTTAGTGAATTGGCCCTTTATATTTGTCCCATATATTTGTTCTATCTTTCATAGAGGTTTTTCTTCTAGGTAAGCTAATGTTAGGGTGGCATATGTTGAGTACCTAGGGTTTGGATATAGTTTTTGAACTCAAGAAAGAAATTCCTCTAGACCAACTTAGAAATAAAAGAAACGTAACGTCGAACAAACTCTAGCATATGTCTCAACGTACAACAAAAACAACCCAGAAATATTCCCAGAAATCACAAAAAATCTAGATTTACTTAGCAAGAATAATAAACTGAATAATATACTAAAAACAACCAAAATAATTAAGAGCAAACGCCAATCTAGAAACCTAAAACACATATTAACCTATCTAAATTTAGTCAACACAAAATACAGGAGTCACAAATGCAACAAAAAGATGGGAGTTTGACATCATTATAGAAGGAAACCCTACACTTTTGAAAACCCAAAAAAAAACATTCACAATAAACAAAAACTTAAACTGCAACTCAAAAATGTAGTTTATGCACTTAAATGCACAAAATGTAAGAAGTCATATATAGGCATCAGCCAACAACTGAACAACAGGGTCTCCCTACACAAAAGCAATATAAAATTGACAGACAACAGAAAACTTTTTGTATCACAACACATTTTCAAATGTAACCAGGGTAAGTTTAATATCATGCCGATATATCAAACAGACAATTACTCGTATCTAAATACAGGAAAAAACTTTTATAGACAAATTCAAACCCGAACTGAATAGGATCAAAAATCCCCACAAAAAAAAAAAAAAAAAAAAACATGCACACAGGGTGACCAAATACAATGATCGCTCACATACATGGACGCACACCACATACGAACACGAGGAGAGATATATATATGTGTATGTACACATACATACATTTATGTATGTATATGATGTTGACAACTTAAGAAGTACGTGTGTGTGTGTGTGTGTGTGTGTATGTATGTGTGTGTGTGTGTATGTGTGTGTACTGGTTCCATGTAGCTTGGTAAATATGTGTGTATATGTGTGTGTACTGACTACTTGTGGTGGGATAGTGTGTATGTGCGTATGTGTGTATGCGTGTATAAGTACAAATAAGTTTACGAATTCTAGTAAATATACGCACGTATATACACGCATGCTGACAGGAACACGCCAAAATAGAAACAGATCCAAGAGCTCACACTAAAACATTAAAAGATTAAATGCCGATAACTACTCGCTGGACAAACCTTAATTGTTTTATGACCCTTCACGCAGAACTCTTCATTGACAATTCTAGAAAGAAAATCGATTGCCAACACACAAACAGAATGTCTCATTATCGAGAATATTCCACATTGAACATGAAGAAAAATTAATTATTTTTAATAATATGTAAAAATCTCACTTTCACCTGAAGACGGTCCAGACCAGAAACACGTGTCGAAATTATGTAAAACAAAGTATAATATTTTTTCTCAATAAATCCACATTACAAACAAAAACGTTTGCGGCACCCCTCTTTTTAATATACATATTTTCTCTCGTTGGAACCACTACAACATATTTCCTTTATATATATATATATATATATATATATTTATATATATATATATATATATGATTATATATAATTATAATAACAATTATGATAATTATTATATATATATATATATTCATATATATATATATATATATATATATATATATATATATATATATATATATATATATATATATATATATATATATATATATATATATATATGTATGTGTGTGTGTGTACTTGTCAGCTGTCAATATACCACATAACACCCTTCGAGCGAGTAGAATGGACATCAACGTGTTTTCGTGGACTCAGTAGTTTTCAACCTGCTTGTCTGATTCGAATTAATACGCTTATAAAGATGTGTAAACTTCGAGATTAGTTATTCCAAAAATTTCGCTTGAGGATGAAACAGAAGTTTTGGATCTTTTTTTTTAAACATGAGAACTCTGTAACGAATGAATCATATTTAAAAAAAAAAATTATTGCAATATATATATATATATATATATATATATATATATATATATATATATATATATATAACAGGCTTTTTTCACCCCAAAAGGCGAGAAGCCACTAGGACACAAGGAGTTACAGAAAATTTGGAGCAAGATCAGATAGAAGCGATAGAAAAAATGATGAAGAGAAGGGTCGTGGATAGATCAAGGCAACTGGAGATGTCGATTGACATTACATTTGAATAGCTGGAGATTATAGCTCTCAGGGGAAACTGGAACTGGTTCCACAGGCGAGAGGTGGGAGACATGAAGCTATTGGAGTAGAAAAGACGGCTATATTTAGGAGTTTCAGTGAAAGGGTGAGAGCGGTATGCCAGCCTCGTAAGGCGCTTGAACTCATGGAGTGGCTGCTCTTGCTATTGACGCATCGTTCTTCAGTTATGAATTGAGCGCTATTAACTACTTGTGTTTGCATACATTACGTATATAATACGTTAAAAAAATTCTTTCCTCTGCCGTGGTCCCGGTAGCTTAGGGGTAGAATCTTTGGAGGATGGCAGATCGGTCGAGTTTCGATCCTGGATGTCTAGTCACACTGTTGATAAAGTGAAAAAGGCTTGTATGTTACTGACTACACACACACACACACATATATATATATATATATATATATATATATATATATATATATATATATAAAAAATTTCATGAATTCTGTGGACAAGACAGATTGGTATCAATGATAATTGAAAAAAATGATACATTTTGACAATTTCGTCTTCCGATTTTTCAATAAAATGAATGAATGATTTATAGTTACATTGAAATTCTAAAAAGGATTAGACACAAGCGTCTATCTTTTTAATTTTGAATTTTAATGTAACTATAACAACAAAAATAATTTCATTTTTTGCCTTGAAAAAAGTCAGAAGACGAAACGCGTCGGCAAAATGTGTATGATTTTGTCATCATATATATATATATATATATATAATGAAATTTATTCAAGAGATTATTAGAATACTAGAATAAAAATGACGGAACGATTTACCTATGGATCAAAAATTCCACCTAGGATCAGTGTAGTATCTGTTTGCTCTGCCTACAATCAAAGTGTCACTCCCCAGGCTTTTCAACATGGATTAGTGTAGTATCTGTGCGCTGTGTCTAGGATCAAAGCGTCGTTTTCTGGTTCTTCGGTTTGGGATCAGTACTGTAACAATACGCTCTGTAAAAAGTGTTAAAAATAAATATGTGCATATGGTGTGAGGTTCATTGGGATAAAGAGTATAGCTGGCCACTCGTATTGGAGGATACCCGTCAACTACGGCGGCTATCCAATCCCTAATGCAGACGCTTGCTCAGGCGTATTTTGTGTTTGTTCGACACCCGCCAGAGAGCACCTGTGGTTTATACTACAATTTTGCTGAACACAACTTCGTTACAGTTTATCTAGCATGATCAACAATTTGAACGAGGCCAGCACGCTCAAGTCCTCCGCCACGATGACTTGTGACTTCGTACGACCACAGATATCGATCGCCCCAATTTCACTCACAAAGCTTAGGTCAAACCGTGATATAGTTTTCAAACACTTTCCAAAGGTGCCGCTTTTAAATATATATATATATATATATATATATATGTGTGTGTGTGTGTGTGTGTGTGTGTGTGTGTGTTTGTGTGTGAAAAGTGTGTGTATATAAATATAAATATATATGTGCATTATATATATTATTATTTATATATTATATGCGCGGTTCTTATTAGAAAGCGCTCAATATCAGAGATAGAGCTAACATATTTGGTTGGATTGATGTGATATAGCAACTAAAAGACAGCAATATCACACCAAGAATAAGCTGGAAAATATTGAAAAAAGCACCTGCCTACAGCAACATCACAAAAATATGCCTACTTTGCCTACACGAAAAAGTAGTAATAATATCCCATACCCCACCCCTAAAAAAAGAATTTACTAAACAAAATTTCAGAGATAATTTCTAAATGTAGGCATGAAAATAAATATCTATTATCAGAATTTATATCAAACGGATAAAAAAAAAACCACCAACAATCACTCTTTAGTTCAAGACTATCACAATAATTACATTTATTATTATGATTCCACCACCATTACTAATCATTTCTACCACTTTACAATAACTATTAGCTACTAATATTATCATTACCACCAATCCCCCAACACCATTACTACCACGTCACAACTACTATTACCATATTAGTCCGCGATAATTATTAACGTAAATTACTCCACCCTCCCAGCTGCAAATTTAATATTACCAAATAAAAACTAATAAAGATTACGAACTGCAATTTCTATAAGTTAAATATACGCAGTCATCAAAAACAAACAAGTAATCAGCTTTAAAATAATATCAAATCAGCCTTAAAAAATTAAAAATAATAGTAATTTTTCCCTATCATAATTTTACACAGACCCCACCATACGTGCATGCAAGGAAATATTATTCAGCGAATGAATAGAGAAATGGTCTGATCTTTGAAATTCAACAATCAAATGCGTATATATGTAGACAACAGCACACATATATATATATATGTCAAGTCCCATATTGTCCACATATGTTTATGTTTGTGTTAGCCCTGGTGGGCGAGCGAGTGTGCATGTGTGTCTGCGTACCTCATCGGGTGTACGGACATGCATCTATGTTTGCGTTAGCACGATGGCGATTCCCCCCACCCACCGACTTCCATATTAACACCAATGCACGCAATCTACATAAACCCAAAATTTTAAAAAAATTAATCAGTTTGTCTGACGATCGCAAAAGCGTAAAATCCAGGTTCACAAACTCTCTTCAATCCAACCAAATATATATATATATATATATATATATATATATATATATAAATATTTATTTAAAAATATGATTCCAACTCGCGACATAAGAGGTCTCATGTCGCGAGTTGAAATCATATTTTAAATAAATAAATATATTTATGCTCTACTTTTGTATCGAGCACTATTTTAAAAAATAACTAAAATACTAAAGAACTTTGGATTATTTACCTAACCAGTTTCCTATTTTCTATTTTTTCATATATATTTATATATATATATATATATATATATATATATATATATATATATATATAGGAGAGAGAGAGAGAGAGAGAGAGAGAGAGAGAGAGAGAGATCATGGATCATTTACCAAGCAAAACTTCCATTAAATGAAGCTACCAATGATGATTGTAAAGTTTGAAGAAATATCGGACCCTGCGAAGAGGTGTGTGCCATTCTGTGCCATCTCGGATGCAATTGTGTATTGATTACGTAGGAGAGCACTTCGAACATTGTAAGTAAACCAGCTTGGTGCAGTTAATTCCCCCCACACCTGAATAAATAGAGAGATAATCATGCCTTTCATTCTGTTCTACTTACTTATACACTTTAATACAAATGGTAAACATTCAACTGACAGCTACGTAAAAACAGAAACCAAGTCCTACTTTTTCTCTTACGCTAGAAATACCCCTCAAAATTCCTAGAATGTCAAAAAAAATGTACACACTCGTCTTCAAACAACATTATTTTCAATAATTTTTTCGTCTTTATTTAAGACGAGAATACCATGTATATCGTTGCTCGAGACAATGGATTCTTCAGAAATTTCAGGACCCCATCCAATCTGCACTCCCACGTAAATTCTCATACCAACATAAAACAAATGAAATGTATAACTAAGAAATGTCTGTTTCACGGAATTTCTGTCGGTTACAATGTTGTTTCTGTCTTTATTCACGTGCGTCAAGGTTTATTTTCAAAAACAACACTCAAAAGGATGGAAGGTGTATTTTGCTTACAGTAAATGTCTAAAATAATAATAATAATAATAATAATAATAAAAAATGACTGACGTACCTCGTCTAATATTTTTCAACAGTAACTATCACAACAATGTGAGATCAACTGAGCTTGCAGGATATTTTATTACAAACAACTGCGATTTCGACGAGCACATTTTGGAAAATTTATTTAGAATCTATCGACCCATGAGAATAGTTACGTATGAAAATTACTAACTTCACGCCCTGGGGAATAAACAGATGGACAAGAGAGTTCCATAAAAGCTGTTTTATTATTTGTACTTAGTAACTACCATAATTACCATAAGAATCTATCCGTCACCATTCTCTTCTAGATACACCAAAATAGCCCCACGCTCACACACAGGGTCCCTATAGAAAACGAATGGTGAGTGAGTGACTAATGGATAATTCCAAGATGACGATTAAGCACATTTCAGTTTCATGTCTTCACGGTGGCGGCTTTTCATTCGTTTTGACGCGTTCATTGTCAGGACAGCCGTTTCTTTTCTTTTTTTTTTTATTACAATGCATCTTAGATTTTCAGTTTGTTTTCATCCCACTATTATTCAATAATATTGACAGAATTTTTATACAATTGTACACAATGAAATTTTAAGTCATGGGGTGTTTTTCTGTATGGACCCTGTGTTTGTGTGGGCGAGTATTTTGGTGGCTCTAGGAGTGAATGGTGACGGATAGATTCTTATAATAAATTCTCATACCAACATAAAACAAATGAAATGTATAACTAAGAAATGTCTGTTTCACGGAATTTCTGTCGGTTACAATGTTGTTTCTGTCTTTATTCACGTGCGTCAAAGTTTATTTTCAAAAACAACACTCAAAAGGATGGAAGGTGTTTTTTGCTTACAGTAAATGTCTAAAATAATAATAATAATAATAATAATAATAATAATAAAATGATTGACGTACCTCGTCT
Source organism: Acanthosepion pharaonis (assembly GCA_903632075.3). Taxonomy (NCBI): domain Eukaryota; kingdom Metazoa; phylum Mollusca; class Cephalopoda; order Sepiida; family Sepiidae; genus Acanthosepion; species Acanthosepion pharaonis. The sequence continues at coordinate 5,607 of CAHIKZ030000018.1, read as the reverse complement.
AATATTTTTCAACAGTAACTATCACAACAATGTGAGATCAACCGAGTTTGCAGGATATTTTATTACAAACGACTGCAATTTCGACGAGCATTTTAAGGTGCACATTTTAGAAAATATATTCAGAATTCGATCCATGAGGATAGTTACGTATGCAAATTACTATCTGTCTATATTCCTAAGATGAGGTATTATGTAGACTATTTACATTATTCGGACTGCTGTCCTCGTCTTTGCTGCCATATTTATCACAACGTTGTATGCTCCAGCCTTCTTCAGGTGATTGGAATATCGAACTGAACCCTTTATTTCGCTCACTGTTCTAGTTCCACGTGCCATGTCTAATGAATGTCAGTTAACAGTTACCTCCTGTTAATTCCCCTCTCCAAGTTCTCCACCGCCTTAACCAGGCATTGAACACATACTCGTTGGGTCCAGTCACTGGATCTAACTATTGCCTTTATCCACTGTGCCATTTTCCCTGAGGACATTCCAACCACCTGAAGAAAGCCGGAGAGTACAACGACCGAAACGTTGTAATAAATATAGCAACAAAGATGAGGACAATAGTCCGAATAATGTAAATAGTGTACATAATACCTCATCTCAGAAAAATAGACAGATACTGAAATGCCGAAACGTTGTAATAAATATGGCGACAAAGATGAGGACAATAGTCCGAAAAATGTAAATAGTGTACATAATACCTCATCTCAGAAATATAGAAAGATACTGAAAGGCCGAAACGTTGTAATAAATATGGCGACAAAGATGAGGACAATAGTCCGAATAATGTAAACAATGTACATAATAACTCATCTCTGAAATATAGACAAATACTGAAACAAAGATGAGGACAATAGTCCGAATAATGTAAAAAGTGCAAATACTAAGTTTCCGTCTTGCGGAATGACCAGAATGACAGGAGAGTTCCACAAGATTTATACTAAGACGTTTGATTAATTGTACTTAGTAACTAATAAACTAATGGATAATTTCAAGATTACCATCATCTTAAGCACGTTTCAGTTTCATGCCTTCACGTCGGCGGCTTTTCATTCGTTTTGACGCGTTCTTTATCAGGATAGCCGATGTTTATTACAAGTAATCTTAGTTTTTCAGTTTGTTATCGGGGTTATCACCCCACCATTATTTAATATCATTGACAAAATTTTTATAAAATTGTACATAATGAAATTTTAAGTCATGAGGTGTTTTTTCTGTAGGGACCCTGTGTCTGTGTGGGGAGTATTTTGATGTATCTAGGAGAGAATGGTGACGGATAAATTCTTATGGTGAATGAGTAAATTGTAACGAATGAATGGGTCGTGAATCTGATTAGCTAGGTATAAAACAGTGCCGACCAGCCTTGACCCATCTGCCCCCCCCCCACCTTTTCGGCCTTGTGCCACAATTACTGTATTCAAACAGTCATAAGTCGTAGGCAAGCAACATTTGTACAAAGACTTATAATTTTTTGTAGATTTTATACTTAAAATTAAAAAATATAATTTGAAATGTAACTGTTGAAATATTGTTTAACCTATATATATATATATATATATATATATATATATATATATAGCTTAATATATATTTGTTTAACCTTTAATATATATATATATATATATATATATTCTAATAGTGTGCCCACATGCATTATTATTATTAATTATATATTTACACACACATATATATATATATTTTTTAAACTTGTCAAACACAGTTTTTTTTTTTTTTTTTTTTCGGCCTCTTCTCTTAACTGTTAATAATAATAATAATAATAATAATAATAATAATAATAATAATAAATAACGCAAGTGGGCACACTATTAGAATATATGTATATATATATATATATATTCTAACACACACACACCTTGCACACACACATATATATATATATTCTAATAGTGAGCCCACATGCATTATTATTATTAATTATATTATTAGTACACACACACACACACACACACACATAAATATATATATATATGTGTGTGTGTGTGTGTGTGTGTGTGTGTGTATATATATATATATATATATATATATATATAAAATGGACATTCACCAATAGGGAATCGAAAATCTTATTACAAAATGTATTTCTCGCGACAAACCACCTTTAAGTTAGATATATCTTGAAGCGAGGTATATTTTCAAGCTAGGTATATTTTCAAGCTGGGTATATTTTCAAGCTGGGTATATTTTCAAGCTAGGTATATTTTTAAGCTGGGTATATTTTAAGCTAGATATATTTTAAAGCTATATACATTTAAAGCTAGATATATTTTTAAGCTCGGTATATTTTTAACATATGTATATTTTAAATCTAGATATATCTTTACGCTAGATATATTTTTAAGTTAGGTATATTTTAAAGCTATGTATATTTTTAAGCTAGATAAGTCTTTAAGCTAGGTATATTCTTAAGCTAAGTATATTTTAAAGCTATATATATTTAAAGCTAGATATATATTTTAAGCTATGTATATTTTTAAGCTAGGTATATTTTAAACCTAGGTATATTTCTAAACTAGGTATATTTTTAAGCTAGGTATATTTTTAAGCTAATTATATTTTAAACCTTTATACATAAAGCTAGATATATTTTAAAGTTAGGTATATTTGAAAGCTATGTATATCTTAAAGCCAGGTATATTTTTAAGAATACGTGTGTTTGTGTGTGCGTGTATTATTTTGTATGACTTTATACAGGTATTTGCAAAAAAGATTTTTCCCGTACCATATGCGATTTATCCGTGGATGTTGATAAAAGAAAAAAATATAAATCTAAAATAAGCAAGTATATATTAACGGTATATTTGTTGTGCTTTTACCGATAACCAATCCCTTATTGGTAGCTACTGGTCAAGTGAAATCCGTCCACGTATCCCGACTTGAAATTTACCTGCACTTAGATAAACCTAGATTTGAAAGAATGCCCTCTCCCAACAAATTAAACATTTCTCAGTCTTCTCAAACGAGACGCTTTTAGACAACACATCTTTTATGCTCTTATTTTTCTGATGTCAAGCAGTGCGTTTATACACAGTCTATGAAAATACGTGGAGATATTAAAAAAGAATGACATGATTATGTCTGTGTCAATAAAGGTATATATATATATATATATATATATATAAAACAACATAAGTCAGAATGTATGTACGTATATATTTGCTAAGAGTACTTTAATCGGATTCTACAAAGGGATCGTATATTGAGCTACTGAAGTATGCATTGTGGCATTTTATTTACTGTTGTTTACTCGAAAGGCCAAAGAGTCAGTCAAGGTAGAGGGTTAGTGAATGGGGCTCTTCAAAGTAGATAACTCTTGAAGTGGTTAAGATTGTAGTGATATGGGTATGCATTCTCTCCGGGATCTTTTCCACAAAGTAGCGATTCTTGGGAAGAAGCTGATCGAATTGCACTTCTAACTTACCAAAGTAATACTTAATGAATAAATATGATTCGATACTGAAAAGGCTTGGACTAGAATTAAGGAAGGTAGCTTGTCTGACCATTTTTCATAGAATGAGCGGCAGAATAATGAGAGGCTTGAAACTTTCCGTATGAAGAACCACGATTTTAGGGTGGAAAACAATTCACCACACACAAGTACACCTAGGCGGTTTTTTTTTAACTCTCTTAAGCTAGACACGTTTGGACTGCGCAGCTGCAGCTAACATAAGGCAACAATATCTGTCTATTTATGAGATGAAGTATTATGATTACTTGCATTAGTTACATTACTCGGACTGTTATCCTCATCTTCATTGCCATATTCACAACGTTTCGGTCTCTATATCTCTGAGATGAGGTATTATGATTACTTGCATTTATTTACATTATTCGCACTGTTATCCTCATCTTCATTGTCATATTCACAACGTTTCGGCCGCTATATCTCTGAGATGAGGTATTATGATATTATATATTATATTAGATTATATTTATATTATTTGTACTGTTATCCTCATCCTCATTGTCATTGACAACTTTTGGTTTCTATATCTCTGTGATGAGATATTATGTTTACTTGCATTATTTACATTACTTGGACTGTTATCCTCATCTTCATTGCCATATCTACAACGTTTCGGTCTCTATATCTCTGAGATGAGGTATTATATTTACATGCATTTTTTAAATTATTTGAACTGTTATCCTCATCTTCATTGCCATTCACAACTTTTGGCTTTTATATCTCTGAGATGAGGTATTAAGATTACTTGCATTAGTTTCATTACTCGGTCTGTTATCCACATCTCCATTGCCCTATTCACAACGTTTTGGCCGTTGTACCCTCTGGCCTACATCAGGTGGTTCGAATTTCGAGCGAACCCTTTATTTCGTCCACAGGGGTAAATTTTTCTAGTTCCATGTGGCATGTCTCTTCCGGCTGTCTATTTCTCTTTAACTCAACTCTCTAAGTTTTTGGTTGACTACTGCTGGAACAGTGGATAAAGATATTGGTTCGATCCAGAGATAACACCCAAAGAGTTGTGAATTCAATACTAGGCCACAGCAGTGATGGACCAAAAACCTTGGAGAGTTGAGTTAAAGGGAAATAACTGAGACATCCAGAAGAGGCATGGCCCGTGGAACTAGAACAACCTAACCCGGTGAACGAAATAAAGGGTTCATTTCATCTGAAGAAGGCCGGAGCATCCAATGGTTAAGCGGTGTAGATTATGAATGAAGATGAGATAATAGATTAGTATCAAATGCGCATTCACAGACATAGAGGCCGAAACGTTGTGAATATGGTAATGAAGATGAGATTAACCTGGAGTAATGTAATAATGTAGTATCATAATACCATCGCAGAGATAGTAGAGGTTGAAATATTGTGAACATGGCAATGAAGATGAGGACAACAGTCAATAATGTAAATAATGCTTCATAACATATGAGATATAGGCGTCGAAACGTTGTGAATATGGCAATGAAGATTAAGATAACAGTCCGATTAATGTATATAATGCAAGTAATGGCAACAATACACCAGCTATGATCTATTATAAAGAAATAGATCGCAGCTTTAGTTTAATTTCTTCTGGTTGGTCTATGGAACCATTATGTTTCTAGTCTTTTAGAAGATGGATATATACACTGATCGAAACTTGTATATTTAATAAGGTTTCCAGAAATCAGGGTTCAATCCCAAGTAAAGAAATGTTATTCTGGATGCTGATTTTTTAAGATCCTTCCAATTTGTGATATTATTCCCCACCCCTGTTCCTTCCATCTGGTCGCCTGCCTTAGTAAGTTGCGCCGTCTATTGAGCACTGAAATACCTTCAAATGAAAAGAAAATGTTTTGGAAAACAATAAACAAAGTTTTCCCAATGTTTATTACAAAAAAGAATAAAAGACCTTAGAAATTCGTCTCGGAAATAATTTGCTGATCAAAAGCAAATAAATAATTTTACTTTATGGTTTTGAGAGGCAGATATATTTAGGGGTGCGGAGAGGTTGAAGGTTTGTTGATCAGTTTATTTATTTAGAGGGTGGTTCCCACGGTAAGACGCATCTACATCTGGCAAATATTTCTTCACGTAATTCTGAAACAATTTCTTTACTTTCTTCCGATGGTGAAGGATTT